>JACGDI010000938.1:756962-786526 GCA_014898725.1 Jacaranda copaia | reverse complement strand
CTATGATGAAAAATCTGCCAAAGGAGGTCTCTTTTCAAGACAATCACTCACATGCATAATGCTAAAATTGGTCAGGATGGGGACACAAAAATATTTATGGGATGTATAAATAATGGAACGTATGGTTAAATTCAATACAAAGTGAAAAAAATCGTATCAAAATTTATTGTATCGTAAGTTATCTTCGATGGAGACTATTGAAGATGTGGACGTACAAGACATATGGGTGTTGTGGGCTCAACGTATAACTGGTCTATAGTTGAGTATATTTATATATAAATATTTAGTATATTTGATGTTTATTTATAATAATTAATGTGTGTTAGAGTTAAATGCTTATTATTAGGTTAAAAATTATAACTGTTAGCAGATGCGCAATTTTATTTTTTAATATATTTGGTAACATAGAACACCGTATACAATCAGTTTGAGGTGGTTGCGTTCTATAAGGACTTGTTTGCTCAATTGATTATACTTTATAGATGTATAATTACTCATAATTTATTGTTTGTTAGGGCTCTTGATAAGTTATTGGTCATATAGTAAGTTGGGATGTGTATCAAAAGGGGAGAGACTTGATATATTTTCCTTATGTTGGATAAAATTAAAAAAAAACTTAATTATTCTTAATTAATATGTAAAAAAATTATTAAAATAAATAATAAAATATTATAATTATAAAATTATATATTTTGTTTTAATTTACTTTTTAATTAATTTTACTAACTAAACGTAAAATTATACTGTTCTATTTTGATAGATTTAAAATATATTTATTTATTTATATATTATTCGAAGCAAGCTAATCCTAAGAGTTATGAATTGGATAGTTAATTTTTTAAGTTAAAGGATAATACGGGAAATAAAACTAACATTATGAAATAAAAAGGAAAAAATATCTTGAAACAAATTATCTGAACTCACTGAGCGTCAATTTAATGTAAACTATTCTTATTCATAGGACAAATGAAATTTGAGGCTGAAATGAATTCTGATGAAGCATGAAAAGGCGTGCAAAAAGGCAAAACAAACGAATTTACACAATTGCCACTTGCATAAGCCCATTTGCACACTCAATGCCTCACCCCATGGGCCATGGCATCTCTGCACAGCCCAATAATATCACAAGTTGAACAATGGAAACCTTCTTGTTTATTTTTAAAATTTAAAAAGAAAAAATTTCTTACATTATTCTAATCATGGGTTTGATGGTAATAATTAATGAAACCACGTTAAAAAGATCATGTTGTCCCTATATTTTAGCCAAACTATTTATACGTGATAGGACCTACATCTTTTTATTTGGGGTCAGGTCATTGATCTAAAGGAGTTCTACTTACTTCGAGCTATGACTCGAATCCTCGACTGCTAATCAACTGTGAATCTGGTGCATAGTAATTCACTACCTTGATTCGTACAAATAAGAACAGTTCAACAACTAATAAAGGGAGAAATCACATAGTACTAGATTATGTCATCTTTATTCATCGTTTAATTGAGTTCTTAAGCTTACTTTTGAGCTATCTTTTGATCATCTCAGCAACTCATTAACTTATGCATTGGAATGCCTTAATTAAAGGCGATATCAGCTAGCATATTGTGTGCTCTTGTGATTAGATCAAATGCCCAAAACACTCATATAAAATACGATATAAGCCGCATCAAGGTAGTTGAAATTATAACTCATCTTTCAACAAAATCTAGAATTAATAAGTTAGTTTTAAGATACTTTAAATTAATAAGAGAAGAAAATTTATTTATAACTCAATCAAATTATAGGATTTTACTAAAATTGGGACCTCAAACATTTTTTTATTTACACACTATATATTAAAAGTTGGTTAAAATTCAATTCTTTGCAACACATACATCCATGAGGCAAACAACGGTCTGAAAATTTTTATATTACTCTCCTATTGTGTGGCTATTGATTATTTCGTTCTGTAGTTATTATTACTACAGAACGGTTCCTCCTCAGATCCTTTTTTTTTACCTTGGCAAAAGAAAATACTTCTATCTGTCTCAGTACATCGGGCCCAAAAGTTCTCATAACACCACATTTCTCGCTGTAAGTTTCCACCACCACTGGCAGCAGCAGTAGGCCGCGACAAATCGCTGCTTCAATCCATTGCTACTGTCTGAAAGTACGACAACATACAAAAAATAAACAAGTGCTATTTTTTAATTTTAACCTTTTTCATTTCGCATAACAACAAAGAAAATTACTTCAATTATTTCCTTTTCCTTCTTGACCTTTCTTGTTGCTGCACCTGTATTCACCTAATCGCATTGAAGTGAAGCAAACAGTAGGGAAAAGAAGTAGTTGGTTGCTCGCAGCACCACGTTCATGGATTTCTATTTTTCCTACTCAGCTTTCATTCTCAGCCTCCACATTTCTCTTTTCCTTTTCTCCAGAGGTAAAAAACAAACTTAGATGGCCACTTCTAGCTACATCTATGTTATATTTTTAAAGATGCAATCTTTTTTGATTGGGTTCTGCAATAAATGTGCCGTATTCGAGCTGGGTTTTGCCGTTTTTTCAGTATGTAACGTATGATCTTTGGACCGGTTTTTATCCGTTTTGTTGTTTATCATTTGATAAATGTATGGCCTTGAACTGGGTTCAGCCATTTTGTTTCAATTTTTTTTGAGAAATGTGTGATCTTTGAAATAAGTTTTTGCAATTTTTGTTTTTCTTTTTGGGATAAATATATGGTTCTTGAACTGGGGTTTATCCCTCTTCTCATTTTCCTTCTTCTACAGCTGCAATTGGAGCTACATTCACATTTGTAAATAAATGCGAGTACACAGTTTGGCCCGGTATACTCGCAAACGCCGGCAGTCCTAGACTCGACAGCACCGGATTTGAGCTGCCCCAAGACTCCTCCCGGACCTTTGTCGCTCCCGCTGGCTGGTCTGGGCGGTTCTGGGGTCGAACAGGATGCACATTCTCCGACTCCGAGCCAGGTTCTTGCCAGACCGGCGACTGCGGCTCAGGCCAAGCAGAATGCAATGGGTCCGGGGCAGCCCCACCCGCCACGCTGGCAGAGTTCACACTCGGAACTGGCGGTTTAGACTTTTATGACGTTAGCCTTGTGGACGGCTACAATCTGCCTATGATAGTTGAAGCCACGGGCGGCTCAGGCATGTGCGCTTCTACTGGTTGCGTGACGGATCTGAACCGTGTCTGCCCGTCGGAGCTCCGTGTCGGTGGTGGGGAAGCCTGCAAGAGCGCTTGTGAAGCTTTTGGGAGCCCAGAGTATTGTTGTAGCGGCGCGTTTAACTCACCCGCCGCCTGTCGGCCGTCAGTTTACTCCCAGATGTTTAAGTCGGCCTGTCCTAGATCATATAGCTACGCTTATGATGACCCCACCAGCACTTTCACTTGCTCTGGTGCGGATTATACGGTCACCTTTTGCCCCTCAATGCCAAGGTAAAAGAAAATAATCACTTGTTCATGTTCTTCATTTTAAGTTTTCGTCAGCGTTTTCTTGGTTTATATCATTTTCCTTTGGTTTTTTTGTCGCTTTAGTTCTTTGGAAAGTCTTAGTTATCAAGTTCTTGACTGGGTTTGTAAAGAAAATGCTAAATTTTGTCATGTTCCTTCTTTTCCACGATGCTTTAGAAGATATGAGAAATGATTAAGGTATTTGGACTAATGGTAAATTATCAATTTCTTGTTATATTTACTTTCTTGTTTTGTGAAAAGGGCTCTGTTGATGCAGCCCACTTAATTACAATAGCAATGAGGGGTCTTTTTAAATTTCCTCTCTTAAAGAAAGCATTCGCTATTTCACCAATAAATCATGGCTTGTTGAATTTGCAGTCAGAAATCTTCGAAAGATCCAACTCCAACAATGACAGCAACAGGAACAACTAATACTGATGGGTCCCTATCAGGGTCAGGCACAAGCATGGCAGGATATGATTCAGGATCCGGATTAGGAGTTACCGGGTCGGATCCAGATTCGGCTTCCATGCCAGGATCTCACGCAATGTTGTCGGATGGATCTTGGTTGGCTGGTTTGGCCATGGGGGATTCAACTAGGGTTTACTGCTCATCAGCTTTGCATTCCGTTGTCTTCATTGTTTCTGCCAGTTTCAGTTTATCCATATTTTCTTAGTATGTTAGGGTTTAGGCTTTGTTTGTCTCTAGGGTTGGGCTCCCCCAATGCACAAGGCATTGAACAATGAACATAAGGCTGCCTTGAAGGGATTGAAGTTTTGGCTTTTTGTTAGGGAAAATAGACTAAAAAGAGATGGATTAATGGAGATTGCAACTTTGGGAGCCGCATTCTGAGTCTTTTTATATTGTTTCATACTTAGGGAAGTGTTCTTTTCTATTATTTCCTTTTTGGGTTTTCCTTGAATTGTGTATATGTTATGTAATGCTGGTTATTTATTTTCTTCCTTCCTAGTAAAAGTGTTCAGTTCCATGGTTTTCTTTCCCTCCGGTAATTAAAGCTTATAATCCAATTGAAATCCATAGCACTTAGAATAAATCCTAGAAACACATGTGAAGATCATGAAGAGGATTTATAAGCTAGAAAAGGATGGACACAGTCTGGTGTGAATGTGTGAAAATATTGGTGGCTAATGTCTGAAAAAGGAGGCCCTTTGCTGTAACTGCAAGCATAGCTTTTCATACCTGTCCACTATTGGTCCTCTGCATTTACAATTTTTCTTGTTTTTAGAAAAAAGTTGAGAAATTAAAATCAATCAAATCCGAAGCCACACTCAGCCTAAATCTAGATAATAATTTTCTATTAAATAATAGATTCTTGGTTTAAGACATGGCTTTCAGGTGAAGTGGTTTTCTTGCCACCTTTTCTTCCCTAGAACTTCTGTTGCCATTTGGTGTATTTTTCAGCAAAGATTGTTCCCAATTTTTCCTTTTCTTTTGTGTACTATAAAATCTACAAATGAATGTTCCAATGTTTGGTTTCATAGCCCCGGCACAAAGAAAACGTCGAATCTGTTGTTCTGTTGCTGTAGCTGACAGTCACCTCGTATTCACCTAAGAAACCAGAAAAGTTAAATGCGCCATGATCATCTGTCTCGCCCTCCACTACCCCAGTTTGCCATTCTTTCAGCAGTGAATCCACCACATAACCCGAAAAGTTTAATGCTCCATGATCATCTGTCCCACCCTCGACTACCCCAGTTTGCCATTCTTTCAGCAGTGAATCCACCACATCACCGGTGGGGAGATTGTGAAAATTGTTATCTGTTAAACACATCTGATAGCATCCAGAAGGATGCAATGCTGTCCAAAGCATTATCCCATTAACTGAGGGGTGTGAAAATCCTTCTCTCAGCACCAGTTCAAGATATTTGGCCTGCAAAATGAGTTCTCCAAGAGTTACAACAGGGAAAAACTTGAAAGAAGTTCTAATTTCTTATCCTGACCTGTGTTTCTTGATCAACAGTTTTGCTGATATCCACTTCTGTGAGCCATATGGGTAGCTTCAGAGTGGCCAGTTTATCAAGAACTGCCCTGATTAGAGGAGGATTTGGTACTGTAAAATGCCCTTCAAGTCCTATTCCATCCATCCAAACGCCACCTTGTCCAAGTTCTTGCAATCTTGAAACATAGGCATCCACTGTGGAGTTCATATCATCACAAGTCTCCAACACATTGAATTCATTCATAAACAATCTAGCCAAAGGATCTGATTTCTGGGCTGTCCGGAAAAATTCTAAACTGGCATTGGGACCGAGTCTTTGCTCATAGAAATCCCAATGGAGCATTTCGTTGTCAACATCCCAGTGTATGAATTCGTTTTTGTATTTACTCATCAGGCTTTGTATCCTGGAACTGACAGCAGATTTCAGCTCATGTGTTTTCAGATTACGAACCCATGAAGGCGTATACTTTGGGTCCTCCCAGAATATGTTATGCCCCCTGACTAAAACCTGGTTTTTTCGAACAAATTCTAACATCTGATCTGGGATTGTATAGTTAACTTCTCCAGGTTGAGGCTCTGTTGAGTACCATTTCAGTTCATCTTCAAATACTGCAGCATTAAATCGTTCCACAAACCAATTCTGCAACCAGAAATTTATGTTCTGTTAATGCAATGTTTCATCAGACATCTTTAAATTCATCAACTTCACTCTTACCTGGTACGGTAAATTCCCTAAAATTGTCTTTGCTATAGCAGATCCAAATGGAAAATCTCGAGAAATTTGCTTCACAACAACTGTAGCTCCTTGTATCCTTTTTCCATCAATATCTGATATGTGTAATGTTGCAGCCCGTTTTCTTTCCTGCATGGAATTTTTCCAATATTGCGACTTTAGGCTATATACGTTTGTAAGAAAAATATTCTTTCTTGTGACTAAAGTATTGTTTTCGGTTTACAGGTCCATACGGTGTTTATCATGTTTTGTTGGTTTATTTTCCATTGCTGATAGGTGAACGGCTGTAGAGAAGCACTGGAAACTGATACATTTATCTGCGGCCCATCTGAGTTCTGCAAGACAGAAGAAGGAATAGAAAAGTTCTTCAAGAATTACATTAAATTATATCATCAAATTTTAGAGCACAATACGAACAAAATTTACCTGAAAATATATAAAAGCACAGGTTGAAGGCGAGTCAAGAACAAATCCACCTTTAAGAAATGACCAGCATCCATTCTTGGCTATAACATTCCCCATGCACTTGAAAGTGTCATTATCCGTGGTCAGGCTTGCCTTTATCGCAGCTGAACCTGAACCTGTTATCTTAATCCAACCTGTTACGCCAGAAAATTAATCACTTCTATTTAGCCAAACTGAAGTCCTAGAAAAATTAATCACTGGCTTGGTAAGAACTTAACTGGAAAAGGAGTAGATTGTGTTGCCAGTAAGATTGTTTAAAACAAAAGCAGGGGAATTAACAGGGATTTCAAGAGCTTGATTCTTGATGATACCACCATTGTAAAGTGGACCCTCTGGTGCTGATTTGCACTGATCATACCAAAACATGGAAATGAGTCAGCCTGAGAATGATTGGATTCTTGGAATTTTCCAATCTGAGGAAGTGCTAAAATTTAGTTAATTACCTCAGTATATGCAGAATAATCATACAAGGGTCCACCTTCGGAAAAAGAAGTAGAAGCAGAAGTTGAATGTCCAAAATGGAGGGATAGTCCCAAGAATAAAACAAAGAAATAGTTTTTCATGCCTTGTACCTAAAACGTTGTTAGACCTGGAATCAGCACCTAAGTTGAGTAAACTTGTGATTCTGCTAAATATGACAGAGACAAAAAGAGAAAGGAGATGGGAATTATGGATAAAAAAGAGGGTGTTTAATAGGTTAATCACATGATCATCTACAGGAAAACTTATTAAGGGCTAAAACAAAAGACATTTCAACGGCTTATTGATCTCTTATTTAGTACAATCTGTTTTGGCAGGTGTTTTGGAATTTATAGGGACTTGTTACTTGAACGTTTTCCTTAAATTGTCTGTTGCTGTTTTGGAGGGTTTAGACTCTTGGACTCAAACTCTAACTTAATGTGGGATTTAAGCAAGGTGTTAAATTTGCAAAGCATTCTGCAATTTGAAAGCTTTCAGTAATGGTAAAAAGCAATGCAGTCTCTGTTCTTTAAGCAATATAATATATATAATTTTTAGCTCTAAGTCCAATTTATATTCCTTTCAATCAAAAGATGGTGCTAGTAATAAATTCCATCAGATTTAAAAGAATGGAGCTCATCTTTACAGGCCTCCTTTTCAGTCGGATGGAATGTCAACGTTTCTTGAGGCCATGCACAAAAAATGTTTCTTGCTCCCACCTTTTGTTTACACTTTTTATTTACGGAAAGAAAAGACTATAGTTGGTGTAATATACACAGGTTCTTGATCTAGAGCCTATCCTTTTTCCATACGGGCTTCAGTTCTTTAACCGTTCACGAATTCACAGCCCAAAAATTGCTGCTATTGGCATTGCTCATATGTGGGCTACCAAGTCTTATGGAACATACAAAAAAGGATGAGGCCAATCCAATTGTGTAATTAGCTGTCGGCCATTTGGCTTAACAACCCCCAATGGGCCATGGCAAAGATGGAGATTGAGCCCACATTAGGTGAAAACGAGGGAGGGAACAAATCAAATCAATCCATAGTAGTTTTCAAACAAATTCCGCTTGAATATCTGAAGAAAGCTGCTAGACAGCACATCCACCAGAAGAGCATGTGACGGGGAAAAATTTTCCAGCATCCCCATTTATGTGGTCCTCATGAGTGGAAAATTTCATGAACATTAGTCATAAGATACCGAACAATTTTCTTTCATTTCGCGTCAATCTTGCCGTTTATGTACATAAAGACATGACCTATAATAGCCTGCAAATGTAACCTGTTCATCACATAAGAAGCAAGCCAGCAGCCTCATGAACCAGAGCATGATCAGAAAGTCTAAAATCAAATTATTTCTATGCAAAAGAGGGATTTTAGTTGTCTGTCGTAACACATGGAGGCTGTGGGTTCCAGGAAGAAGCAACAAATGCGGTGTTAGCATAGAAGGTAAAAGTTGTTAATCTTCAAGCACATTTTATGCAAGTCTGTTCCTCTACTATTTGGCAATCCTTTCACTTAATGTTTGAAGGATTGAATTTACTGCTAATAGTAGAGCAACTATATTTTACCAAGCAAGAACCCTTATAGAGAAGACAAGAAAGTATTTTTACAATCTGCTTTTAAGATGAGGGTAGATGTCAAACATGTAGGGTGAAATAAAAGATATGATATATATGTGCGAGTGCGAGTTCTTGAACCCTCAATCATCCGCCTTCTAATCACTAAAGAAGGACACAAATTGGAGAAGTAGAGCAAATTAACACGAGTTCCTCAACTCAACATGTATAGGACAAACTAGTAAAACAGGGTCAAGAGCTGTTAGTTGTGTATCAAAGATTCAACATATGTTAGATAGGCAATGCAAGATAAGTTTTACTGAGCTATGAAATACTGATTCCCTCTATGAACATTTTGCCTTTAAAATGTTCCAAATTACATGCAACTAGTTAAGTTTCCTAGTTCTGAATTTTTTGTTTTGAATGTTCTGTTTAATCTTTTTGAATTGCACATCAATTATTTGGTCAAATATAGAGCAAGAGGAGGAAATGCATGCAAAAGAGTTTCACTCAGGCACAATCCAACAGAAATAATCAGTAATTTCCTCATTCAGGATATTGAAAAAATCGCATTGTTTAAACACTTCACGGATTGATAAAAGGGTAACACCAATAAAAGAACTACTTACAGTCCAACACATCTAGCTGCATCACATCGACTTCTAGCTAGAAGTTGTGCTGCAAGTACAAGTGTTCTTGAGGAGAAGACGGGCCGATCTCTTCCACTAGACTTCTCAGCGCATCACCAGCCGTGATACCATTTCCCACATTCCTTGTTTCCATGTTTTTTCCGTCAAGATCTGATTCAGAAACAGATGATTTCCTCCTTTGTGAAGAAGCCACACTAGGAAATGTGATCCATGATGGAGCTCTGAATTCAAATCTTTGATCCTCTGTATCTGCTCCATCTGTTTCTGAGGTCGACCGGTTTCCTGATCTTTGAGAAGATTTCTTGTGCAATCTACTACTTCCCAAAACCACCTCAGTCGGCAAGATTGGCTGCTCATTACAAGGGGTGCCCATTAGCAGAGCAAGTGCACGCTCCAAAGCTGTAGTTACTTTATCCATCGATGGCCTCTCCTTCCCTCTCATTCTGACACATTTACTGGCTATATTAGCAATTCGCTTCAGGGCTTCAAGATCTGGCGGAGGTTTCAGAACTGGATCCAAAATGGCTTCTATATCACCAGCTTTGATCAAAGGGACAGCCCATTCAACTATATTTCCTTCTTCATACTGCATATCAATCGCTTTTCGACCACTAAGAATTTCCAATAGTAAAACACCAAAACTATAAACATCAGATTTGGTTGTAAGGTAGTGAAGTCTATAGTACTCAGGGTCAAGATATCCAAGAGTTCCAGCAGGCAGTTCAGCCAATGGGGAGCTACTGTTGGCCGGTCCAAGTAAGGAGAGGCCAAAGTCAGCGACACGGGCATTGTGCTCTTCGTCAATGAGAATGTTTGAAGACTTTATGTCACGGTGAATTACAGGGGGACAAGCATAACCATGCAGATATTCGATCCCACGAGCTGCTTGGACTGCAATGGTAACCCTTCTCACCCAATCTAATTGCTCTTTCAGTTCTTTGTTCTTGCTGTGGAGGTGTTGATGCAAAGAACCATTAGCCATGAACTCATAAACCAGAAGTCTCTCTCCACCTTCTTCACAATAACCAAGCAAATTGAGCAGATGGGCATGGTTTAACCTGGAAAGCAAGTCTAGCTCTGTATGAAACTCCTTTGAATTCTTCTTCAAGTCAGTAGAGACAATAGCCCTTTTCACTGCAACTACTGTGCCATGCTTCAAGACACCTTTAAAGACACATGAAAAACTGCCCTTTCCCACGACCGATTCCTCCTTAAACCCACCAGTGGCTCTCTCAAGTTCCTCATAAGTAAACATCTGAGCCCTCCTAATCTTCAGCTCATCCAAGTCCGGCCGAATTTTCCCACTCTCCTTTCGAAAAGAACCATTTCCACCACTTCTTTTTGAAGTAACAGAGCATCTGCAGTTCCTTAACTTGTATCGAACATATAGAACAGCAGTCAAAGAAACAGCACTTACCAAGAACACAGCAAAGGAAACCTCTGCAATAATGATTGGCAATTGCAGTGACCAAAACTTTTCACTCTTGTTTCCACTACTGGCAGCATTGGAACAACTGTTGACACACTCATCAGAGCTGCAACTCGAACAGTTATATCCACATTGCCTATCCGATATTAAACTGCATTCAGTGACCTGATACATTTCATTAGGACAACCATTGCTACAAGGCAAGCAAATATGACTGCCAGGAGTCTTACAAGGTGTGCTTCCATTGTTAAACTCATAGAAATCATGTGAACAAGGAGTTGGCTTGCAAACTCCAGGCGAAATGGCCAACGGCAGGGCCGAAGGAAAGTCAGCACCCCAACAAACAGGCAAAAGAGATGTCTCAGCAAGAATTCCACAGGTAAAGTAATCCCCAGCAGCAATCTCATAAAGCTTAACTCCATTAGGCGGTGGTGTACTTTTCTCCACTTTATAACCCCAGCAAACAACTCCTCTGTCGTAACTTCTAATCCCACAAGCATGAAACTTTCCCCCAACCACAGAGAGCATAGGATCCTCAGGCGCCAAATCCACATTAAGCTGCCCAGAATACATGGCAGAACGAACGGAAATCTCTTCTTCAAGATCCAAACTCGTTCCCCAGCAAACCACTCTAGAATGCACCCCTTCCAAAATCCCACAAACATGAAAACCTCCAGCTGCAATTTTCCCAAACCTCAACTCCTTTGGAACCAATCCTATCACATTACTACTAGTCTGATCACCCCAGCAGACAACGCTCCTATTCTGAGCAAACAAACCACAGTTAAACTCAGAACCTGCAGAAATAGATTGGATCTGCCCGTCAAAATTGTAACTTTTTGTCATATTATAACCCCAACAATCAACTAAAGAAGTGTTTCTCAACTTTCCCATCAAGGGCTTTCTCAATCCACATAAATGGTGATCTCCAGCACTAATTTCCAAGTACTCTGAGTTAGCCATTTGTAAAGGCACGCCCATTGGAATAAACCCTGTACTTCCCCAGCAAAAGGGTTGGCTTGAATCCATCAGAAGTCCACAAACAAAGCCACTTCCAGCGGTCAAACCAAGAAAAGGTGAATGATTTGGCGTTGCATGAATTATAGCAGGGTTTGAGCCATAGCAGCTAGTCAAATGAGAGCCATCAGATTTCAAACCACAGAAAACCGGGCCGTTTTCACCATAAGAAATGGCGATGGATGACATTGACCCCAAGCTGGAAACTTTGCAGCATAAATAGGAAAAAAACAACAAAAAGACTAAATTTTGATCAATACAAAACATGGGATTGTTCCATGAGCAGAGCTGCTTCATCTCTTCAAGATGAGATTTTGAAGCAAATCCGATAGTCCTTTGGTAAAGCTTTTGCCAGTAGTGGCGGAAGGAGGTGGTGTTGAAGGTGGCTGAAGCGTTTCACTGTGTGTTGTGTGTGAAAGAGAGAAGGGGAGAGGGAAAGGAAGCTGGTGGGAGCATTTAATATTCATCTGACGATGGATATTCGTCCACTTCCAATCTGACGGTCTGTGGTTATCTTCAAATAATAAAGCACACGTAGGTACCGGTGGATGTCACACTCACATTGAATGCTTCATTTGTGGGTTGAGCCAACTAAAATTTTTATTTAGGAGGGATAGTTTAAATTTTCTCTATAATTAAAATTGCAAAACGTTGTTATTTAATTAGAAAGGTAATCAATGTAAACTATTTAATTTTTATTTACCTAAAAAACAAAACATATGTCTATATATATTGTTGGCCACATAAAAGATTAAGGGCTTGTTCTAGTGCATTTTGGAAAAATTGTAGAAAATATTTTGAAAAAATGAATTTTTGGGAGAATATTTGAAAAATGTGCCAAATGTTTATTTTTATTTTAGAAAAATATAAAAAATAATTTGAGAATGAATTATTCGTTTCTTTATATTTTTGGAAGAAGACAAATTTTATTTTAAATATCAAGTCAGTTTTTTTTTTGTTGGATTTGTAGAATGAATGTAAATTCTGAGGATTTTTTTGACATTAAAATATTATATTTTGAAATAAATATTAAAAAATGTGTACATATTTTATATTTGTCATAAGAATTGAAAAATGTTTTGGAAAACACCGGGAGAACAAAACCTAAATTAGCAATTTTTTAGTAAATTTGTTGTTTCCAATTTTTTATAATTTTACTACCAAAAACTTTAGTATGATGAAAAAAAAATGAACTATATAATTATATATTGCATTCACAAATCAAATAATCTTTCTTTGATTTGACAGCCTAATCTCATTTTGTTAGTTTAATGTAGAATAATTAATGTACTTTTGATTAGATTCTAAGTTTGTACTTTTTATCTCATGCTAAATAGTACTCAATTAAGGATTTCCTTACATGCATTTCAAGTATAGCTAGTACTTACCATAATTTAGTGGTAATTACTATATGCTTAATAATTACTATTACATAAATAAATAAATAAACAAGCACCCATAAGTACTATTTTATATAGAAATATAAATAAATACCCACATATTAATTATAAATATTAGACTATTGTATTTTCAAGCACATGATTAGATTCATTGTGACATTTATAAATGCAAAGTGAAATGAATACACAAAGAGTGGTCCATTGATCTTATCCAGTAGTTATAATGGAAACAGATGATTACAGTCAAATCAAGTGATGGAGTTAAATTTAAATTCAATACTCTAAAACGTCATAGCCCATTTGAATTAAATCACTAATGCATCTACCAAACGTCACATCTCCCGCCTGAATAACAAATTATAGCCGTCAATGGGATGAATTTAAATCGAATCAATCTTATTTGAATACAAGTGTAATTATTAAAATTTACATTCGAATCTAACCTGAAATTATATAAAAATTTTATTAATCAATATTATATTTGAATTTAATTGATATTTGAAATTCGATTAACAAATTCGATCCGATTTCTTATTTCCTTTTTTTCCTTTTGAATTTTATAAAAATATTGTATTTATAAAATAAATTTACGTCATGTTTGAATTTTTAACAACTTTTTATTATATATTAGTCCAAAAATTAAATGTTTTAATACTAAATTCCTATTTCACAATATATTGATACATAGCTGAACTATTATATATTATTCTATTTGATATTTTATCAGTATTTCTCTTATTTTTTAGATTAAAGACGCAATATTAATAGTATAATATAGACATCAATATAGATATTAAATCAATATAATATATAAATTTTATTTTAAAATCTTTATTAATATTATATATAAGAGTATTAATTCAATAAAAAATATTAAAATTCGAATTCAAACCTTTAACAGATCGGATTACTTAATTTCATATCCAACCCATTTATTTCGAATTACAAATATTTATAATCGGATATAATCCATCAAATATTTTAATAGAATTAAAAATTTTAAAATTCGAATTAAAATTTGATCCATTGAAAGCCCTATAGGCTATAAACCATCTTAATGCAAGAAATATTGTCCCGTTTGTTTTTTAAAAAAATCTTGCATTTTTTTTTATTTATACACACATGCATATCAAGAGCTCGTTCGAGCTCAAATTTCTACAACCTATTTGGTTTTATCACTTTCTCTTTATTTTCATTCAAATTATTCATATTTTCATTTTCAAACTCCTTTTAAACCTACTATATCATCATATTATTATATCAATCAAATTCAAATTTGATTTGACATAAAGTATCAATTATTATTTTAAAATTAATAAAATATACATATATTTTTAAAAAATAAATATTCTTAAATATAAAAAAAATATAAATTAACCATCTTTTCAATTCTATATATATTTTAATCATTACTTTCTAACAAATCATCCAAATATATTTTCATTTCTATTTCCATTTCAATTCTATAGCCAATGTTCGAAAAATCGGACTGTTCATTGAACCGAAAAACTTACCAGTTCACGGTTCACTGGTTCAACTGTCGGTCGGACCATAATTGAACCGTAACGTCAAAATTATGAAATATATATTTATATTATATATATTACTTAAAAATTAATAAAATTCTAAAATATAAAATATAAAGAGCTTAAAGGATATTGTCCAATATTACAATTCAAATTTTACTATTTATATTATAAATGATTTCAATAATTTAAATATATCAAGTTTAAAGTTTAAAATTAAGAGTGTATAAGTTAATTCTAAATTCTAAACTCTAAATTAAGGCTTGTTTTTTACTTTTAGATAGTTTGTGAAGTGTATCTTAACCTTCAAATTTTATATTTAGACCCAAAAAAATTAAAAAAATAATTTTATTAAAAATTAAATAAAAAAAATCGGTCATATTGGCCGGTTTGAACGGTTGTTATAAAATATGACATTTTTTTATTTTTTCAATTTTTTAAAAAAATCGGACTGGTTCACTAGCCGGTTGACAGTTTGATTTTTTAAACAGTGTCTATAACTGATTTTTCAGCTTTTAAAAATAGCTAGAAACTAAAAATGACTCTAAAAATAAAATCAAATGGGCCTCTAACCTCCTAGTATATGTGAAAGACTTATACCATTAGATTATAAATCATTTGGCGAAACTTCAACATGCATATATATTATATTTTTTCCATGGATATCTGCTTCATGTCTTTTTCCATGATCTAAGTCACAGTCACATAGATTTGAGTGAGGCCCCAGCCTCTTGGGATTTTGGGAAGACTTTTGTGGTTCTACTGTGATTTAATTAAAGGCTAAGATACAAACTGATGCTTCTTTTCAGGATTTTAACACTATTAGGTATCTCCCATGATAATATATAAAAATAAGATGAACTGTTTTTTCTTGTGAAGGCATCCATGAAACCTGCTCGATAGTGAAAAATGAAAATGGGTCAGGCTGAGGCCCAAAGTTGAACTACCCTTAAGTGGGCTTGTTTGGGGCTATAGGTCAGTAAGATTGTCGTATTTTATGGTAGTGGTGTGGTCCAAGTGCCCGATGGATTTAAATTCTTTTAATATGTATATTAAGTATTTTTTTATAAAAATAATTAATTGAGAATCAATTACATTTAGTATAATTTAGCAAATTGAAATAGAAAATAAAATTGAAAATGAAATAAATGATCAAAGCAGTGCCCAACTGGGCCTAACTCAATTGCCAATCATATGGAAAACGAAAAATTGAAATATAGAAACAAAATGAGAATTTGGAATCATATAATTGATTGCTTTGTTGAAAGTAGTTGTTGGAATTTATTATGACAAGTAAGTTAAATAAATTTTTGCTACTTGTAAAAAGTGGAGTTTGAATATGGGGGACAATTCTTATTCTATTGGTGGGGTTTGATCAATTAGCTCATTCCATTTGAATTCTTGCAAGATGAAAGAATATAAATTGACAATTTCTCATCTCAAAGCTATGGTCCTAATAAGAAAAATAATCTTATGAGTAGGCATGTTCTTGTTGAGAAATATATATATATTTTTTTTACACAATAAAGGAATTGATTTACTTATTTTTAAATAGTTAATAGAATTCATTTTATGCATGTCTTCATTTATTAATTGGTATTTATTACGTACATCAATTTTCTTTTTTTATTTATCATTTCATGATCTAAACGAGTTGTACATACATCTTTATACATGTCCTCTCGATGCATAGGATGAAATCGTCTTTTCTAAAAAAAATACTATTTTTTTTATTTATACATATAAGGAGTTTGTTCGAACTCGAACTTTTAACCTTTCATATTATGTAAAAGATTTATGCTGTCAGCATTTGACATACGCTATTTTTTTAGAAACACAACTATTCGTACAATTAAAACATCATAAAACCCAAAAAGAAATTATTCATACTACTTCAATACCGCACTTCCAACAACTGAAGAATTAATGCTTGTGAAATACAACCAGCTAGCATCTGAAAAAACACTACCCCTCAGTCCAGTACATCGTGGCACTCTCCGATTCAAAAGCCATCAAAGACGATTAGATGCTGCAGTTCTCTTTGATTTTCTGCTAGCATGGATCTTTGAATAGATCCCTTTCGTTCTTATAGATAGCAAAACATCAAGAGCAAACCCAATAATACAAGCAATCGCCATAATCACAAAGACGAGCCGGTAACAGTGGGCACCGATGCATGTATTGCCGCCCCCTGCCGTGTTTGTGGCCTGTGCATCATACAAGAAGCCGGCCAGCAGCCCAGAGAAGAGGAACGAGCCGAGTGGAAGGTTGAGGATAAGAATGTTGTAAATAAGGCCGTAATACTTAAGGCCAAAGAGTTCGGAGGCTGTAGGAACTGTGACTGCTAGACGGACTCCATAGCAAATTCCTACGACGATCGAGCCGATGTATAGTGATCCCGGCATAGCCAAGGCCATCAGGAAGTATCCCACTGCCATTAGAATTTGAGAAGCTGCATTCCATATGGGCCTTGGAGTCCCAGCCCTCCTGCACCAGATAAGAACAGCCATAGTATGAGGAAAAAATCCAACAGACCTTCAAAAAAGCCCCTTTTCGTTTTCGCTGGAAATTTTGATTAGAAGCAAAGCAATCAGACATCTTTTCAAGAACTATTACTTCAACAACATACTACTGAGGATGTCGTAATTATACAAAATAACAAGCTATAATGCCTTAGTTCACACTTCACACCACACAGACAGTTACCTGAAATCAGAGCAAATATTACAAACCGCAGAAAGTAAAGTGAATAAGTGACTATAAGTCATTGACTTACTTGATGAAGTATTCAGAGATGGACCCCGACAATATCCGCCCGAAGAAACCCCAGATGCTAGTGAGTGAAACGAATATGGATACATCCGCGTACCCGAGCGCCAAACCCATTTGCCCTAAGTTGTTCATCACCGCAAGACCCGTTCCAACGCCACATAGAAACGAGACGAACAAGATCCAAAAGTCAAACGTTCTCAGCGCCTCGAATATCGTGTGCTCTTCTCCCAGCGCTGGCCGCCTCCTCCCCACCACCTCCACCAACGGCGTCGCTTCCACCTTCTTCTCTCCCACCGTCGCCGCTAGCAACGACTCAGTTACGTTTTGTTCAACATCAACCGTTCTAGCATCCAACTGGACAAAATTTTTTGCCGCGAGGTAGATTGGGATCGACAGAGGGGAAGCTAACAGAACCAAGAGTATGGCGGCAAAAACTTGCGAAAATACGTGGCCGTGAGTCCCAGTCACGTCGAATGTCAAAAGGTAAAGTGCGATAATAACTGCCAGGATGTTAATCACGCCGAAGTATTTAGTTTCGTCGCTTTCCTCGGCGGCGGTGGACGACGGCGGGATCTCGCGGAGGAAAACAATGGCGGCGAGGCAAACAACGAAAGGAATAATTACAAGCATTAGCAGGAATTTCGCCGGGTCATCGGCGAAAAGAGCAGAACAGAGGTCCGTGAAAATCGCCGTGCTTAATCCGACGTAACCTTTCAGAATTCCAGAAACAGGGCCCCGATTCTTACGGAAATTCCGAATGCATGTCACTAGAACTGCCGTGTTCATCCACGTCGTACTGTTTCCTCCCATACAAAGAAAAATGCACATCTGCACCCGAAATTCGTATACTATATTTAGCTAAAAATTAGGCATAGAGTGATGTTTCATATACGACTGGTTAATTTTGATATGCGGATTCAGATATAGCAATTATTCACTTACAGCCCAGTAAGGGAGTGGTTGGATCCGGCGGCTAACGACGAGCCACTGGACGCCGTAGCCGATGAAGCCTTCAACGGAGCCAATGAGGAGAATGGCAGGGGTTGAGAGACGGTCGGAGGCGAGTCCGGCAAAGATCCCGAATGCTTTGCCTACGTCTTTCGCGACCGAGAGGTTGTTGAGCTGTAGTTGGGTGAGCACCATGAGGGATTTGAGAGCGTCGGAATAATTAGAGAAGGTGTAATTATTGCCTGAGACTGCTTGTACCCAGACGGCGGTGACGAATCCGAGCCATTTTCCGGCGGGGGACGCCGGCGAGAATTTAAACCCCATCGAAAGGGACGCAACTGTCTAAACAGGGAAATCTTGATGAATAATCGGTGGGATTTCCGACCGGGCTGGAGCGACTGTAAGAAATGCTGCGGGAGCATTTGTGTCCCCGGACCATTATTTAAAGACGACTTTCACTTCTTCTGACGAAAAAAATTAAGAAAAAAGAAAAAAAGTTAGGAAATGTTTGGTAATATTTTTTTGTTTAATTTTATTATTTATTTTATAATAATAAATTATTAGATAATGTTAAAATATTTTTTGGTATATTCGTTTATGTTTTGAAGGAGACAGTTTTTATTATAGTAGTTAAATCAATACTTTTTCGTTAAATTTTTTGGGATGAAAATGAAATTTAGTGATTTTTTAATGTTAGAATAATAATAAAATATATAATGTGAATGTAACTATTGGAGAATATATATTTTGAAAAAAAATGGAGATATATTTGATTATATTTTTGCAAAATAATATTTTTTCGAGGAAACATAACCAAATAAAGCTTGAGAAATGTTTGGTTATGTTTTTTGTTTGATTTTATCATATGTTTTATTATGTATTTTAAGATAATGAATTATTGAAAAATATGAAAGTATTTTTTAATATGTTTATTTATATTTTTGGGGAGATATTTTTTATTGTAACAGTTAAATGAATGCTTTTTAATTGAATTTTTTTGGATGAAAATAGAATTAAAAGATTTTTCTAATGTTAAAACAATAATAAAATATATTTAATATAAATAATATATATTAAAAAATATGTCTTTGGAGAAAAAATAAAAATATATTTAATTATATATTTTCAAAATAATATTGTTCAGAATAAACATAACCAAGCAAAGCCTTCTTTCTTTCTTTCTTTTTTTAAGTTACTATTTATTTGCAGGTAGATATACCTACAATAATTAGTGACTAGGATTACTAATTAATTTTGAAATGGGAATTGAAAATGCTTTTTACTTCAGGACAAAAAGACTTTAATTAATGGGTACCACTAGTAAATATCAGTGTACTACAATGAATTAATCATGAATCGAGCTAAAGTAATTTCATTAGTTGTAATGATTAATATTAATGTCCTAATTAGACAAATATTAGATTAACATTGTAAACAACATTATATTATGATTATTAGAAGTTTTTCTATGGATTATGAACTTTTTATTCTAATTTATATTTCTTTTAATAAATATATATTAAGAGTATTAAATATTTTTTATGAAAAATAATTAATTGGGGACATGTATTTATGAACCCAAAATATATTAAAATAAAATATAAATTAAAATAAAAGATTCAAAATGGTCCAATTATTAATATAACTTTACTAAAATAAATGTAACAAATAAACCATACATATTCCCCAACCCCATTTTCACAACACACTTAAAAATATCCAAAATACCCTCTCAATTCCCATTCTACCAATTTCCCAATATTTAGCGCCCTTATTTTTCATCCCTTGATCTATATATACAGAATTACAAATGCATAAATAATTTTATAATATTAATTTTACCCTATTAATTTAATAAAAAAATTATTAATGTAATATATTGTCCTCTCCCAAAACACAATCAAATAAATAATTTTCTCTCAAAATATTATTCACCTATCATATAAAATATAAACAAACAACCATTATATTCTTTAACTCAACTTTTCAAAAACTATTTTGCCAAAATATTTTAACAAAATACTCCAAACTATAAAAAAACAAGCCCTTGGCTTTCTGATGTGATTGCTTATTTCCATCCCTAGTAAGTTTAGCGACGTCTATTATATAATATAATCCTTAATTTTCTCTGACATAATCTTTTTTATACATATACATACGTATATTTTATAAGTATGAAAATGATGTCGCATCTTAATAACTTTGCTCAGCTTTCTTAATACAAATTTCTTAAGAAATAGATTAATTGAAGAAGACTTCACCTCGAGGCATTCACATCGTAAATATGTGTAGTGGCCTAGTGGGTGCAATTTTGGGCAATGTATGTCAATTTAATTGAGAAATTGTTACATTGGATGTAAAAGGTCTAATAGAAACAATCAATGTACCTTTCTATCAATCAAGATGAACAAAAATGAATGGTCGTTTTCGTATGGTTGATTAGTCAATTTATAATAAATATGATTAGAATTTATTTAATTATATTATTGAATAACATGTGTAAATGTATGGCCTGAAAGCTTTAAATTTTCAAATTTGTAAAAGTATAAAGTAAAATTAATTAAAATATTAAATAATTTGGCAATAACCATACATTTTTTTTTATGTTTTGATAGAAGCAATAACCATTTTTGGGGCAATTTTTTTGTTTTTTTTAGAGAGCATTACAAATGACGCACAAAGCACATAAAAACATACAACGCATTTATTATGAATCGAATACAAGACCTTCCACTTACTAGAGGAGATGGATGTCACTTAAACTACAAGTGATTGAGCATTTCTGTGGCAATATTATGTTCCATAAGTTAAATAAAGAAATGGAGCTTAATATTATATAATGCATTTAAAGTTTTTTATTACTATTGATACAATTTGATATTTCAATCTAAACTTTATATTATACTGAGTATAAAAAAAATTAAATATAATTTTGAATTTGTGTTATACATATTTAAAGTATGAAAATATAATATGGGATGGAATGTAAATTAAAATAAATGATCTCAAAATATACAATACAATTCAAAATTTTACGGTAATGTTTGGTTATGTCTTATATTTGATTTTAATATGTGTTTTAGGGGAATGAATGTTGCAAGTGGAAATATAGAATTGGGGAATGTGAAAATTATATTGGAGAATAATGGATTTTTAGTTATATCTTGGAGAATAGTTAAGAACTTATTTTAAGTAGTTTTGGTATGTTTATTTATGTTTTAGAGGGAGATATTTTTTACTGTAGCAACCTAATTAATACTTTTTTGTTGGATTTTTGTGATGAAAATGAATTAAGTAAATTTTTTATAGTAAGAATAATAATAAAAAATTTCTTACAATAAAAAATATATAATATATATTGATACTGCTGAAAGCTGCGTATAGAGAAAGGGGGGTTGTGTTTCGGGTGAATCGATTAGGGAGGTCAAGTACTCAGAGTTGTATATATCTTAGGGCTTGATATCTACAACCACAATACATGTTAAACTAGCCGAGGTGCCCCCGACTAAGGCACTCTGATGCTCAAGTTAGTTATGGTTAAGATGTGAAGATCAAACAGAATACAGATAGTGTAAGGCTTATAGTGTATTGTGCATTACCTTGAGCGTAATTGAGTTTAAAGTATTTATAGCCTTCTTCAGTCGTGATTTGACCCTGGTACCCTTATCAGGTGTATTGACTTTTGTCTTTGTCAGGAGGTTAGTGGTCATTCAATGTCCAAATTTCGGTACGATTTCAGATGGCTAAATCTCTTATTTTTCATAATGAATAGTACCTATGGAGGTGCGTCTCTGCCAAAGGTGGTGGCAGGGTTGGCAGAGTTGGTAGCAGCGGCTGTACCAGCTGTCACGCGTCATTAATGCGGAGGCATGTAGTCTGTCAGATTAATAAATGCGGCAGAGATCCGAGTCAACGCTGGAGTGCATCTTGAGGTCAATATATGTCGATTAGACCTGAATATTAGAACTTCTGGAGTGGTCTTGAGGTCGATGCAGGTTGACCGCAGACCCTACCAAGTCAGACTTGATGTTGGGTCTCCTGAGCTATCTCATTTGATGTTGGGCCTACTAAGTTATCCTATATCATATATCTATGTATATATTGGAAAATGGTGAAGTTTTATGGATAATAAAAAATAGAAAAGAGTATTTTGGGAAGACTTGTTTTAATATTTTGAAAATAAAATGAGTGTATGTTTGATTTTATTTTCTTAAAACAAAATTGTTAGAAAAAAACATAACCAAACACTCCCATTGTAATTTGATATTTTATTTTATATTTTGTGTCGTATAGATGCATTTATATTTTGAATATACAATTGAGTGTAAATTACATAAATATATATATATATATATATATTTAAGCGTAGTTTTTGAATGCATGCATTAATAGTGCAAAAAAAAAAAAAAATAGGCCTCCACAACTCTTGTACGACTGTATCTTATCAAATTTTTCATGACAATGATCTAGATTTTATTCGGCATTGCAAATTAGAGGTTGAAATAACTGATCTTGAAAATTGTACTTAGTACTAGATTTGTAGGTGGTCCAGGTCAAATAATTAAACTAAACGTACTTGTATTGACTTTCATAATTTTCTATCTCGATCCTATCAAGTATCAAATAAAAATGCAAACAAATCGAATCGAATTTTGACTTTTTTTTACACTCAAGTTCGAATTTGAATTAAATAAATTGAGATCGAGATCAAGTTCAAACTCAACGAGCTGAGAAAATTGAGGCTTGAGCTCGGCTAAAGCACTTGTCGGGACTCGACATGGTTCGACTCGATTCATTAGGCTTGAAGTCATAACCAAGTTATAGGTTTGGGTTCGAAAAGTTAAATGATTTTATAAAAAAATTTAAAATTAATATTGATATGGAATAATTCAGTAAGCCCAACATCAATTTTGGGTCAGAGCGCCCATCAACAAGTATCTAGTCGACCTTACTCGGTAGGGATCCATGATCGACCTATATCAACCTCAGGACCCACTTCGGCGCTGACTCAAGTTTTCGCCGCATTTATTAATCTAATAAGCAGCATGCTGCAGCATTAATGGCGCATGACTATCAGTACAGTCATGCCACCAACTCTGCCAACCTACCACCATCTTTGGCAGACGACGCCTCCAGAAGTATTGTTCACCATAGAAAATAGGAGATTCAACCACCTGGAACAATACTGAAATCTAGATATGGAATGACCATTAACCCCCTGACAAGGGCAAAAGTCAGTACATATGATAGGGGCACCTCCAACATATCACTCCTCAGGAGAAGGTTATAAATACATCCTGGCCAACCACACTCTAGGTAATGCCAAATACGCTATAAACCCTCAATGTTCTCAGTCTTCTGTTCAATTACTATATATCGATCAGAACTAACTTGAGCGTCGGAGTGTCTTAACTGGGGGCACCTCAGCTAGTTTAAAGTGTATTGTGATTGCAAATCTCAGATCTCGAGAAAAATATAACTTGGACCACTCGACCTACCTAGTCGAATCCATCCCCAAACACTATCCTTTCATTATAAACGACTTTCAGCCGCATCAAATATATTTTATTATATTTTTATATACATAAATATTTTTTAAAATAAAAACTCGCAAGCTTTTTTCGCTCCTAGATTCGAAATTTTTTGTTTTAAAAAAATAAATAAAACCAATTTGTCCATTTTGTTACATTTTCTTTCCTTTTTCCCCTTATGGGGTGAACCTATATCATTGTCTGAATTCAGAAATGGTGATGTCTGGTATACTTTTCACAGTGGCTTTACTAGAATTGCACCTTGCTGCTTAAATGTCTCTATTTTTCACAATCTAAAAGTTTACAGGCCATTTGGTTTTATTTTCAAAGGCATATTCAGTTCTCATATATTTTCAAAAATTAAAAAGTTAATTATAAAATTAAAATTAAAATTAAAATATATTTGGATGAAATATTGAAAAATAATAATTAGAATATGTTATATAATTAAAAATTATGTTAATTTATATATTTTTCTTATATTTAAAAAGATTTATTTTTTTAAACTACATATATATTTTGTTAATTTAAAATTGATAAATTTTATTTTATATCAAATTAAATATGGTAAGTTTAGAAAGAATTTTGAGAAAAAAATGTGTACTTTTTCTAAAAAAAATTGTGAAGAAGTATTCGATTTCAATTTTTATTTCCAAATAAAAAATGAAAAAAGGGACCGGAAATGAAAACAAACGGATTGTTACACTTTCAATCTTTGAAAGTATTATTTTTATTTTTAAATTTAAGTTTCACTTTTGACAAATACAATTTTTATTTTTTAATTTATCTTATTATTTTGAAATAATAATTTAATATGCCCAACTTTCATATAAAATTGCATGTTCAATTATTTAATATAGGACAAGAAAAAGTATAAAGCACGTGCAATTTGCTAGCGGCCCAGTGGGCTCGTAACCGAACTCTGAGCCGTACATGTCATTATCCCATCAGTCCCATCTGATAAGCAGCAGCGCTCCTGATATGTTATCCTTATCTAATTGCATGTTTGGCGTATTCCTCCACTCCATTATCATATATAATTTCATTTATTAGCTTCATTGTTTTTTTCTCCGTTAAATCTCTCAACCTATAACCCTCATTACATATTGCCATCCGATTACTGTCGATATGCAATTTTACCTCTTGAATTATTGAAAATATTCGTTAATACTACATTTTGCACTATTTTAATAGAATTTAATAAAAATATTCCATTATCTTCAGCCAATGTGTCCAATCCTCATTGGTTACATTCCATCGAAACAGTGCAAATGTGGTGTTAGCAAATATTTTCATTAGTTTAGAGGGTGAATTGTACATTAATAATGATTGGGGAGCAATGTACAACGAAGACCATAAATTGAGGGGTTTAATGTAATTATCTCTTCTTTTTTTGTGATAATTAAAAATTCATTCATTTAAAATAAGTTCATTGCAATTAGAAGGTAGAAAACTTCCATAACACAAAACATTGGCCGAGACATCTTCAAAACAAATTGTTTCCGAACAATCAAAATAAGACTACCCATTTAGCCAAATCATGAGCAGCAAAATTAGCATTCTGACTAATAAATTTGAATTTTCATTTTGGCCACAATGCCCAATATCTACGAATTTAAGCAATAACGATTTGAATGGACCAATATGCAAGACTTGTTGAATCATTAATGAAGTGCATGACTCTCAAATAATCTAATTTAAAGATAATTTTTTTTCCTTTTTAACTTTGTTCATGCACTAATAAGCCTCTAAAATTGTCTTAGTTTCCGCTACTATATCTAGGGGGTTATATAGGTAGTATAATAATCCCTTTTTAGGGTTTTTTTTTAATTTATAACACAAATGAGCATATAAAAAATTTATTATGATTCGAACTTCTAATCTTTTACATATTATTGAAAATTTATTTTGCTAAACTACAAACTACTCAACTAAATGGAGTGTTTGAAGCAATATAACATTTTTTTATTTAGATTATTTATTTTATGTTTTGAATAAAAAAAAAAAGACAACAATATATATATATATATATACAAAGTGTGTATTTTCTTTTTCTTTTTCTTTTTTGTTTTTTGTTTTCTCAATTCTATTATAAAACTCCGAATTCAATAAAGATAGACTCTTAAATTTAGAACCGATGGATAATATGATACATTTCCATGTGTAAATTAAATTTGTTTTAAAAGGTTTAAGGTAACTTTCCTTCTTCTTGAGGGGCCATTTGGTTTTATTTTCTGAAATCATTTTTATTTTTTAGTGAAAGAGAATAGTAAAAAATTAGTTATAAGCGCGATTTTAAAAATAAAATATTGTTTGAATATTTTATTTAAAATAAAATGATTGTGTATAGTTGAAAATGGGTTGTATTTGAATATTATAGTATTTTTTATTTAAAATCATGCAAATTGAGTAGGAAAAAATAAAATGTAAAAATAGAGAGAACGTGTAATAGTATATTTGAAAAAATGTACTGAGAATGAAAATATTTGTAAAAATATGAGAAAAATTGATAACTTTCTATTTTTATTTTCTCCTAAAAATAAAAAAAAAATAAAACAAAACCAACGGGCAATAAGAGGGTGTTTGTTTATGTTTTCAAATTCTATTTTTATTTTCAATATTTTTAAAATTTGAAAAGTTCGCGAGAGTAAATTAATGAAAAATGAATTTGTATTTAAATAGATTATTGAAAAAGTAATGATTATATTAGTTTTAATAGATTGTATGTGTAAAAAATAGTAATAATGAATAAGATATAGAACATAGAAGATATATAAGTTATTGAAAAATATATTTTGAAATAAAAAAGTAATAAATTATTATAAATTCATTTTCACATAATAAAAACAACAGAAAATATTTTTAAAACATAAACAAACTACCCGTAAGCATTTGAAATTCTTCATGAACCTAGGAATTAAGAAATTTGATCTTAATTTTATTTCTTGTTCGATATGATAATGAATAATATATCAATATATATTATTAAAAAAATAATTGGTGAAATTAGTAAAATATCTACTACCATATGTGTCCGATCTGGCAGTTTGTGTGGAGCTGAGTTACTCTTGAATGAACGAATGGATAATCCTGATAAGATCGTAGTCTTATATCGTACGCTGCCTTCCAGCGCAGTTATCAGGGCGGGGCCGGCTATTGATAACAACTCTTATAAAGGGACAAGAGCCACTGAACCAAGCCAGCCGACGCTGTCTTGGTCAGCAAACTACAGCTGATTATGTCTGCTTTGGAGCTTTATGTAAGATTTTTTGAAATGTAAAATGAGTTAAATGGGAACTAATTATTAGTTATTAGGAATGGAATTACTTTATAAGCAGAATGATTACATAATTTGTTGTTGAACAAACGTAATTTGTTTAATGCATATAGATCTAAGTTGTTTTAAGCTTTTAGTGGATAACATTTGTGTCTATTTATTTAGAGAAACGATATACTCTTTTTGCAGTGTTTGAATGAGCTTACAAGTTGATAAAAAGTGTTTGGTAATATTTTTTAAAAAAAGAGCTTATAAGTTCTTAAAATAAGATATTAGAAACTTATAAGTTTTTTTTAAAAAAATAAGAAGACTATAACTTATTTTTAAGATGTTAGCAAGTTCCTTCATTTTTAACTATTTTAATTATAAAATTATCATTATTAACATATTGTAAGCTGCAAGATCTTATTTTATCCAAACAATCCAATAACTTATTTTAAAAATAAAACCTAATTTCTTATAAGTTTCAAAAATATTTTCTAAGATGTAAAAGCTTATAAGGTGTTTAAAATAAGCATAGTCAAACACCCTCTAAGTTTGTTTAAAATAACTTATAAGCTCTTATATTTTATAAGATATTTTTAAAATTTATAATATATTAGATCTTATTTTTAAAATAAGTTGTCAAAATATTTGAGTAAAGTAAAATTTTAGAACTTATAAGATGTTATAAATGGCAATATTGCAATTAAAATGGTTAAAAATAATTGAGTTTGTTAAGATCTTAAAAATAAGTTAAGGTTTTCTTACTTTTTTTAAAAGAGCTTAAAGATGCTAACATCTTATTTTAGGATCTTATAAGCTCATTTTTTAAAAAAATTATCAAATACTTTTTGTGATCTTATAAGTTCTTAAATATATTACAATATGTTTTAAGGAGTTTATAAGTTCGTCCAAACACCCTCTTAACGTACTAAAAAATATGAATGATGTAATTGGGTTAAGTTTGTAAGTCAAGCAAGAAGGATTTGAGTTAGGTGTTAATTTAAAATAATCTTGATTTTAGTCTCATTGTGCAGATGTACTTGATCTTTGGTTAGTTCACAAAGATATATGTCAAATTTGTTGAGATAGCTCATCTCTCTAATACTTAAGTTAGAATTCAAATCATACAAAATAAATTTAAATTTTGTGTTTCGATTTATTCCCTGTACTCATGTCATACTAATGCTTGGTGGTTTTCGCCACCTATTCATGATTGAGACTTTGAGTTGACGATAGACAATACATTAAATCCAATCATTTAGGATAACACTTACATTTTTTGTCTTATTACAAATGCTGACACAGAGTTAATCAATGCTTATTCTCTAAATATCGTAATTCCTTCTTCAGAAATGAAATAAGTTTACGATTCGTGGGCCTTTTGCCCCTATTTATAATGACTAAATAATTGTACTTTTCAATTACATCTTTTATCTTATTATGGTTGCTAACACCGAATTAATCAACACTTACTCTCTAAATATCCCGATTCCTTCTGCAGAAGGGAAATAAGTCCCGATTCGTGGGCCTTTTGCCTTTACAACATCACTATTTATAGTGGCTCAATAATTGTACTTTTCAAAATTTGAGGGAAAAAAACAAAAAAAGAAAAGGGGTACCACCAAGTGTATTTGGCACTATTTTTGTGTTATTGTTCTAAGAAATAATGGACTTGTTTGGTGGCATTCTTCTAATTTATTTTCCAACTTTCAATTTATAAATAAATAATTAATTATATTTTTCAATTTTACTTTTCAAAATACACAATTTATTCATAAAAAATTCCTATTATTCCAACTTCATACTATTCTTAAGGCATCACAAATTCTTTCATTAGTACAAATATATACACATACTACCACTCACACAATCTATATATACATATATATAAATATTTTTAAAATACCCATTTCACCTCGCAAACTCAACAAAAAAGTCATCAATGTGACATTTTGTCCCCCAAAATACAAATAAACAAATCATTTTCTCCCAATTTATTCTCTCAAAATACAAACAAACAATCATAATATTTCTTAATCCTACTACCCAAAATTTATTCTCTCAAAATATTTTAAGGCAATGGCCCAAAATGCTACCAAACAAGCCCAATGTAAAGGAGATAAAGAGAAAAGCTATGGTCAATTCCCTTTCATAATTTTTATAACTCACATGGTGGGCCACTCACTCAGTCAGGCTAAGCACGCTGAATTCACTCACTTCCAACATGGTCAATTTGAGGAATACTTTGCCTAATAGTGAAGTGACTTCCACGATGGAACATTTGTTAAGGAATAATTTCGTAAAATAACTTAATTAGCCTTGTGCATAACTAAAACATATATGTAACAAAATTAGGATATAATTAGCATAGTAAATATTTGCTTATTATTATCTAATAATTGTAC
>JACGDI010000938.1:737067-748311 GCA_014898725.1 Jacaranda copaia | reverse complement strand
AAAAAAAAAAGAGCAAAAGTGCATACTGGTGTTCTCAACTTGAGATTTTGAACATCCAACTCTGTTACACTCTATTCTTTGGCAATTTAATAGCCATTTTTCTGATACAGCCAACAAACAATTTTACTTATTCTTTTCTTGTTTTAATATCCTCTCTTAACAATTTTGCCGTGCAACATTAAGATCACATGTCCCCTCACCATGAGAGATTGTTGTGACTTCTTTGCTCCTAATGCAAGAAGTACTATCAAAATCAGTTCATTAGTCTGTACTTCGACTGTGTCAAACCTAAAATGAAACCGGTTGACAATTGGCTCAGAAGATCAAATCTTTTCTTTTGAAATATTAAATATGAAATGTTAGTGGAATTGGTGTCTTTCTCCTGAATCCTGATTGGGATGCATGCATTAAATTTAAAAATATTGGCTCAAAGTTTTACTCTTTGGTTTGAAAAATAACCGTGTCCTTGTTATCTAGTACATTGTAATATCCAAAACTAATGCTAATATTACTCTTTATTCCACAATTCCTACTTTGGGATTTTCCATTTTCGTGTAAGCATGAAAGCAAATGGCATCCTGTATCAGATGTGGCTGCTTGACGTGTTCAAACAAAAAAGGGCGCCTTTTCCTTTTGCACAGTGATAGATTTTGCTCGATGCTGCAAAGTACTGTTCCTATCAGTCAAAATTATCTGTTTTACTTATTTTAAACCTTTTAATTTTTCCCCTCTCTCTCTCTCTCTCTCGATATCCTCTTGTGACTGTGAGTGTCACAGTTCTAACTTCTAGCATGTTACCTACCTTCTGGAAGTGTCTGTCATAATCTTGTCCTTGAGCTATATGCTTCAAATTTCTAGATTCCAAAAGGAAATCTCGGATTTTACCTTTTTCCTCAGTCTCACAAATTGAGGGGTTGATGCTTAGGCATCGGATTACATGACCCGTGCTATCGTGCTGCTTATTTGCATGCGTGTAGATTGAATTGCTGCCAGTCTAATGGTTGAGTACTGTCAACTATGCTTTAAACAGATGCCTAAGGACTGCCATGTTTAATATGTCAAGAGTAAGAGTTAAACGTGTACTCTCTTCTATATGAGTACCTCTGGTGTGCTTACCTTACCAGTGTTGAACTGTTGCCAGTTTAATATACAAGTTAGTAAGTCATTCTCAAAGCACCGCAGTATGCTTCACCCCAGATCTTGCATATCAACGTTTTATTATGATGTATTTGTCTGCACCTATAATATGTTATACATATGCTTGTCTCTTCACTGTTTTGCTCTTTCATCTGTTAGTTCAGTGTTACATTGATCACATTTCTAATCCTCTCTGTTAAAACGTTGCAGAAATGCATTTGGCCCCTCCTCCGGCACAATATGTTTCTCGGGATTGCTCATCTGTGTTGTCCGCTTCGTGCGCTCTGTGGTTGATAATGCAAGACAAGAAGATGCATCTGGGATCGTGAACCTCATTCTGCGATGCTGTGCCAATGTCCTCTTGTCGGCAGTTGACTTTCTGAACAAATTCACCATAAACTTTGCTGCCATTACTGGTGAAGCGTACTGCGGTGCTGCGAGAATGACTTATGAACTCCTCAAACGCAACCTTCTATCAACTGTATTTGTTGAGATTGTTTCCACTAGAATACTGGCTGGAATTGTCCTTGTCTTATCAGCAATTTATGCCATAGTGGTAAGTTCATCCTTGGTCATTCAATATAAGTTAGTAAAAGCTTTATCCAGTGGATCTTTATGTATCTGATGATTTGCTTCACCACATCACCTTATAATTATATATATTGGAGTTTGCATCTGAAATATTATTATTCTCGATATGTAGGTCTGTGTCCTTTTAAAAGCTGTTATCCATCTTGGAGACAATGCATATTTTGTTGCTATTGCGGCATGGATATTGCTGGTCATTGTTCTGGGCTTCTTCATGCACGTTCTGGACCATGTCATTGATACAGTGTATGTATGCTATGCCGTAGACAGGGACAGGGGAGAGGTTTATAAACAGGATGTCCATGAGGTTTATGTTCACCTTCCCATCAGTAGAAGTCATAGGGCAGGTTTTGCCACGAGAACTCCACTTGTCTAATCGTCTCCTGATCGAGTTCATCTGTTGTATTATCTGTAATTGGTTCTGCTTTTGGGAGGTATAATTGCCTGACGGCAACTTGTGCATATCTGAGATTTTACTTTGTACTGAGGTTTGTTCAATAAAAAATTTCTTCTGGCATCCGTTTGGTAGAGCTGGTTGGCATAGTTCTGTGATGTTATTGTATATCTATCCATAAATTTCTTGACTGCTTATCTGCAAAAATGAAATGATAGAGTGGAAATATCAACCACCCACATTTGTGAACGGTGTGCTCCCTCTAATTTTGTGGATATAATTAGTTAAATGCTTGTGATTTATAGTTCTTCTAGTGTCCCCATGGCAAATTTCTCAAGGGCACTTCTTGTCGGGTAGTTCGATATCCTGAATTTTCTATTTCAATTGATATTTCATTCTCTTATTTGGCCTATATATGTTATGCACGTGCAATACAAACACAAATTCAAGTGTTTATTTTTTAAAAATATTGTGTATATTGAAGTGGATTTATAATATAAAATAGCAGATAAAATATCAATTGAAATAGAGGATTGTGGTGCACCTCTAGTTGGAGTTAGAGAATATGTAGCTGGACAGCTTGACTTGACCCAAAAGAGGTATCAAGCCTGCTATATAGTCCAAAGAAGTTAGGAACAAGTCATGCTAAGTTGTACTATTAGTATTCTCCAATGTTAGGTTTTACTCTGAATCAAGAATCGTGTCTTCTCTAATTAAGTCGGGTCAACTTCTTAATTCAATTTGATGTTCCACCCGACTTATCTTTACCGTTAGTCCACTTAAACAAACATATCAAATTATGTCACAACACTCATTAAATGCACACTAGTGATATTCTAATATAAATACTTAATGACAATCCACCGCATTTATAGGTATGCAAGTGTAACAAGTCATAAAAAGTATATCCGCAATTAGGGTTGTCAATGGATTGGATTTTAATCCGAATTTAATATGAATTTTAAGATTTTTATTCGATTAAAATGTTTGATAAATCAAATCTGATTATAAAGATCCATAATTCGAAATAAGTGAATCGGATATGGAATTATACAATCCGATTCGGTAAAGATCTGAATCCAAATTTTATTAAATTAATGAAGGTTTTTGATGGAAATGCAATATATGTGATATTATAATTGATAATTCCCTAATCTTTTTTTATTTCTTTAAAGCAATTAATTTAATAAAGTAATTATATATATGTATATTTCATATTATAACTCAAATACACAATTTATAATGGTTTATGTACTGTAAAATATACATTACCAAATGATCAATTTGATATAACCCCATAGATTATGCTTTAAATCTTTAACTTTTGCAATGATATAATAAAAAGTTGTGAAAAAAAAATCTAAATTTGAGCTATTTTAACTTTATAAATACTATATTTGAATCAAAAGATAATCTTGATATATCATATAATATATCTTATAAAACAGTTCTTTCTAATAATATAAAACTTTAAAGAACGCAAAATTTTTTGGACTTTCTTATTGGATCGGACTTTTCTATCGCGTTTTAGATTTTTATCGGATCCGAACATGGAATCGGCATGCATAAATTCTATATGACTCGAATTTAGATGATCTTGATCCGATCCAAATTCAACCCGTTGACAGCCCTACTTGCAATATGGCGATTTACGTGCGCACAAAAATCAGATATGTGCTTAATACACAAGGACACCAACACACACGGCCCATGTCTCCTCATCGTGCACGTCCATTTGCTCATTGGATTGAACTTGCCTTTCCCATCATGTACGCCCATTTGCTCATTGGATCGATGTGCATCGTTAGACTTTAGTGTTTGTAGACCCTGTAAATTTTCTTGATTCTCTTGTCGCGTCTTTGCTGTTTCGTGGGATAAGTTTGCAATCTCCATATAAAGAAATTAGGATATAAAAGCAATGCACTTACTTACATTCCCAGGGGCAATTTTATGGGAAAACTCAAGTTGGGATTTGCAATGCCGAGTTGAATGCATGAAAACTACTCATTTAGGATGAAAAAAGAAAGAGTTCTTTCTTCCCTTTGCTTCCACGCTAAGACTATTTGAGCAGCTCAAAGAGATATGAGATTAAGGTGTTTGATCCGAGATGGGACCATTGTATTGCTCCATCCCATCCAAGATTTGACAACAAATCCTTTCTAGATTAAGGTGAGGATAGTCTAATTGTTGGAATTGTCAAACTAAACTTTATTTTTGAGATTTTTTTTTTCGTTTTCTTGTAGTTATTTGCTTAATCAGTGGAATAAATCGAACATACTGGTCAGAATTATCGAAAGTATTTCTTAATCGTTTTTACCAATTTAAACTCTTAATTTGTAGTTATAAGGATGTTTAAATTCGAAATCACTTCCTTATCAATTAGTAGTTATAAGGACATTTAACATTTAAGGTCAAAATCACTTTTTTAGGCGTAATGTTTAAAAGTATATGACAATTCAATCTGTATTTACTTCAAACATTTTGTACTACTACGAGGGATTAAAGATTTGAATCCTTATGTTGCTAATACTATTTGTCAAAGGGAGAAAAGCTTAATAACAAAAGAACATGGAGTAATTGAGTTGAGAATAATGGTAAAAAAGGCATGATATATGAATCAAATAGAGAATGACCTTAAACTCCTTCCAAAGAAAAGCAAAAACATAAGAGCTAAGATAATAATAAGCCATCTTACACAAGACAAGCAAACTACACATAATGAGGGTAATTGAGTCAAAATGGGTCCATGATGCATATCACACACATAAAATCTATCTAACTTGGTTAGACTCGTAAAAATAGCACAACATTAGTGGCAATTTCACTAACCAAAACCTTATATAAACATCATAAAGTACTTGCCCTCTCACACGCTTTTCATAAATTTCCACCAATCTTATCCCTAAGCTTTAGCCAAAGAAAAATTGACTCCCATCCCAACTCCTAGCAACCCTCATGGCGATGGCTTTCAAGATGGTATTTTCCAATATTGATCATCTACCCTTCTTCACACACACGCACACGTGTGTGTGTGTGTGTGTTAACTCTTGTTATAGTTTTGCTTATATTGTGCAAGGATGTCTTAATGATTGTGGTTATGTGTGTATGTATAGGCGATGACAGGAATGTGGGTGACGGATGAATGCAAGAACTCGTTCATGGAGATGAAATGGAAGAAGGTCCACAGGTACATAGTGTTCAAGATCGACGAGGGCTCTAAGCTGCTGACCGTCGACAAGGTCGGCGGCCCCGGAGAAGGCTACGACGATCTGGCGGCGGCGCTGCCGAAGGATGATTGCCGGTATGCCGTCTTTGATTTCGACTTCGTCACCGTCGACAATTGCCGGAAGAGCAAGATCTTCTTCATTGCATGGTCCGTTCAATTCCTCATTAATTTAGTACAATTTCTACTTTATTACATCCTCTTTTTCTTGCACATGATTTAAGTACATTTTAAATGAAATATTTCACAAATGTATGTAATTCACGATCAAGCATTTTTTTAAAGAAAAAAATTGATAATTGTCATGTAAACTTGAAATGGAAAAGAAAATGAGTTACGATCTGAAATTAACAGAGAATTTAAATTGATTGAAAAGTATAACAATTTAATAGCACCGTTTATATTAGGGATACGTTTGATTGAGACTATAGAAAGCAGTAGCGCAGATTTGAATAGATAGAGTTAAGATCAAATTAAATAATTTATTAGTGTATTTGATATTAAAGATTGACTCTATATAATTAGTTACCATTAGAATTTACCTTAATTTTTATTGTGTGTTTGATATATAAGATTAATTAGATAAATAACAAAACTATCATTGAATAAAACCTTTATTCCTTCCATTAACCCTTATAAGAAAATAGAAAACAGAAGGGCGTAATTAAGAAAGCAAAATTATAATGAGAGGTTGAGGATATATAATTATACCTCCCAACCCACTATTTGAATAGTACACAATTGCAATGACATATAATAATTAAATGAAATTCCCTGGAAAATGAACTACGAGAAGGTGGAGTCAAAATTACTATGTGAAAATATGTTAAAGTAGTCAAAATGAATAAACACGTTCAATAAAAAAAAATCTTTTTTTTTCCCAATTCGTATTTTTTTTTATGATGCGATAAAAAAATTTGAATTCTCGAATTTGTCGAACAAAATGCCAATCCACGTTTGAGTTCAAATCACATACAATTATTTTCACTTAGTATACACAATCAATCATAACCTCCTTATTATCTCAACCCTAACAACCTTAAAAATCTTTAATTTGATACTAAATTAGTCATACAATTCTTTTTTTCAGGGCACCAACGGCTTCAAGAATTAGAGCCAAAATGCTGTACGCGACCTCTAAAGATGGATTAAGGAGAGCCTTAGACGGCATCCACTATGAAGTTCAAGCCACTGATCCGACCGAGATGGGCTTCGATGTGATCAAGGATAGAGTCAAATAATTGATGATTAGGATAAAGCAAATCATGTTTTAGCATCTAATCACTTTTAGTTTAATTTAATTAACGTCTCTCCACTTAGAGATGCTCTCAGCTTGTTTGCTAGTGTTAATGTTGTTACCATCATCTTTTACTAAGATGTGGTGGTAATTGTGTTGCTACTACTGTTAGTTGTCTAATTTGTAATAATGCTTGTACGGTAATGTCATTATCACTTGATTAGTAATAATTAACATCTAAGCACCTTTTCCATGTCCACGCCTTGCTTTTTTTTATTTTTTTAATTTTTTCTCTCAATAATTTCTCTTTTGGTGTCGGTTGCGTTTTGGTATCTTCTGTAATTTTCTTTCTTTATTTGGTGTACCTACTTGACTCAAATTAAATATATATATATATATATATATATATATGAAAGAGAAAAAGATTTATGTCTCAATTTGTTGCAAAGTCTATAATTAAAAAAATAAAAAAAGATTATTAAAAATCTCTTAAGATAAATTTTCATTTTGCAAATTTTTTGTCCTGAAAGGTCAAACTATTAATTTTTTTTAATCTTATTTATGGATAAAATTATCTCTACCATAATATAAAAACGCTCGAAAATTCAAGAAACATATTTCTCCAAAACTTTTAATTTATTAAAGCTAAGATAATCATTAATACAAATCAACTTAAACAATTCAAAGAGAAAAATTATATTAAAAATTAATTTTTTTAGTTTTTTTAAATTTAATAAGTTTCTAGAAATTCAATAAATCAAGGGTAGTTGAGCCAAAAAAAATTAATGGTTGAGTGAAAAAGTTGATAGAATGAGTATTTTAGATTGGAAAAAATGTTGTAATGTGTTTTCTAGATATAAAAGTTTAAAAGTTATTTAGTATTATGGGCATTTAAATCCACCTATTTTTTCAAAAAAAAATATATAAATACTGATTGATATTACTTTTTTTCCCCCATGAAAAAAGGGAGCAACAAAAGCCACTTTAAGCAAACCCCTTTTAATTTGCCTCACAAAAATTGCCTTTTCTAGTTTTCCTGCTTTTCCAGCTAACAAAGAGGATAATTTAGAGGGGGGGAAAACTTAATTTATTTTTATATTTATTCTAACTTGGATAAGATTTTTGAGGTAATTATTTAGAAATAATTTTTGTGGTATTGTTCTTTCCTATTTGATAAAAACGCCTTATAATTCTAAATCAATTTTATCTAAGATTGCAAATCTCAAATTTACCTTAGAGTGAACACTGCCAAGTGGCCCATAGTCCAAAGGCACAAGTATCCTATATAATATGAGAGCTTAGGAGTTCGAGCTCTAATAAGCTCCTGATTCACGTGCTTGTATATTCCCTCAAGGCTTGTTTGTTTGGTTTGTTTCAATTGATAAAAGTTATTGACAAATCTTAAGCCCAATATTATTTATTATAGCTTTTGGAAAATGAATCAAGAGAGGGAATGCTTGATTTGGTGTGATTAAAATTATATAGATCAAATAAGGCCTATTTTTTTTTATCTTATTTTCAATTAAACCTTGTTCCTAAGAACGACGAAGAATGAGAAAATCGTGAAAACTTATTAAAAAGTATAAAGGATATAGTAGTAAATTTATATATTATGTTTTAATTTATTTATATATTATTTTACCAATCAAATATAAAATTAAAATATTCTGTCCTAATGGACTTAAAATGTATTTATTTATTTATATATCACTTCTAATCACATCATTCGAAGCAAACGAGCCCTCAGACTGAAGACTAATCTTATGAGAAAAATTTGTTGGACTAATTCTCTAAATATTTTGTCTGAGCTTGGAATTGTATGTGTTTCTTGAAGCCCATACTAACTCTACAATGGCCCAAATCTAATGGCTATTGGGCCTGAAATCTTTAGCCCAATAGACCTTTCCTTTTTAATCAACCTTGGCAAAAGTTATCCAAATATCACATATCATTTTTGCCTCTATAAAGGCAATTTAGTATTAAATATTATTATTTCAATAAGAATAAAATAAAATTTTTAACATATAGAGCACACAACTTTCTTTTTTAATTTTCCCTCCTCTTACACTATTTATGATTTTTAAATATATTTCACTGTCATCTCTTCATACACTATTGCTGCATTAAAAGTTTTTTGAGTTAAAATATTACTAAAAGACAAAATTCTCATAATTGAGAGAAAATTGTCAGAGAGAGACACAATTATTTATATGTAATTCAAGAATTTTTATGAATTTATTTATATGTGTATACGTATTTTAAGTTTGAAATCTTAATCTTAAACATGTAAGTATTATGAGTACGATACCCCATAGTTAATTGACCATTCGAAGTATAAGTTTGTTTAAATATTAAAAGAAAAATGAATAGTTAGGTAATAGGAATAGATAGAGTTGTAACGTAGTGAATTTGGATCGAATTAGCCTTATTCAAATTTAATTATCAAAATTCATATTTGAATCTAATGCAAAATTTAATAGGATCTTTATTAGACAGCACGACATCTGGATTCGATGATATTCAAAATTTGATTAAAAAGAATTGACCCGATTTAATATTTTTTTCCTTTAGAATTTTATAAAAATATTGTATTTATAAAGTAAATTTATGTTCTATTTGAATTTTTAATAACTTTTTATTATATATTAATTCAAAAATTAAATATTTGAATACAAATTCCTATTTCACATTATATTAATGCATAGATCAATTATTATATGTCATTATATTTAACATTTTATCAGTAATTTCTTATTTTTAAGCTAAATACTCAATATTAATAGTATAATATAGACAATAATATAGATATCAAATCAACATAATATATAGATATATTTTAAAATTTTTATTAATATTATATGTAAGAGTATCAATTTAATTAAAAAAATATTAAAATTTAGATTTAAATATTTAATAAAATAAATTATTTAATTTTACATTCGAACCATTTATTTTGAATTGTTAATATTTATAATCGAATTTGATTGATCAATTATTTAAATTAAATAAAAAAATTTAAAATTTAAATTTAAATATAAATTAAATTCGATTTCTGGATGAATAATAATTAATTTTGCAAGACTACAAATTTGACTTGTGGGATCCATATTATGGGATGACCTAAAGAACACAGCCTATAAATTCTGCTGGGTCCAAGTACGAGCTGATAAGATGGGTCTGGGACATCAAACACGTGTCCTAGAAAAGTGGGGCCCAAATAAAATGGGGCCCATATGATGCCCTCCACATGATAATGGCACGTGGTGGCCCATGATTTGTGACAACTAAGAAACCAGCTAGGGCCAAAATTTAGCTCCTGTGTGTGTCATGCCCATACACACACAGCCACACACTCATCAAATCTAATTAAAATTATATAAAATTCAAGATAGAAAATTTTATTAGAAATTTTAGGTAGTGTTTGGATATGTTTTTTTGTCTGATTTTATTATGTATTTTGGGAGAATAAATTATTGAAAAATATGAAAATTATTTTTTTGTATGTTTGTTTATATTTTGTAGGTGACATTTTTTTACTGTAACAGTCAAATTAATATTTTTTTATTGAATTTTGGAGGTGAAAATGAAATGGAGTGATTTTTTTAATATTAAAATAATAATAAAATATATAGTATATGTATGTATATATTAGAGAATATGCATTTTGAAGGAAAAATAAAGATATATTTGGTTATATTTCCTCACAATAATGTTGTTTCTAGGAAGCATAACCAAATAAAGCCGTAGTTTTCTATGAAATTTTAGAATGTAATAAAATTATTATAAAAAAAATTCAATTTCAATTTCTTCCTTGAATTATAATTTTGAGTCCATGATCCATTACCAAAAACTTAAGGTAATGTTTGAATATGAATTATGTGTTTTGTGTTATATGTTTTAGAAGAATGAGTTTTAGGAGTGGAGTTGAAGAATGTGAAAATTGTATTAGGGAATGTGATGTATGTTTTGTTTATATTTTGAAAATAGTAAGAAAATTATTTTGAGAAAGTTTGGTTTGTTTATTTAATTATTTATATTTTAGAATAAGATAAATTATACTGCAATAATCAAATCAATGTATTTTTTGTTGAGTTTTGATAGCGTAAATGAATTTTAATAATATTTTTTATAATGATTATAGTAATAAAATATTATTATATGTAAATGTATATATATGTGATTGAAAATATATAATATATGGTAATATATGTGATATATTATATATAATATATAATATAATATATTATATGTCATAAATATAATATAATATGTAATATATATAATAGGGATGGCGGATTTTTTGGAGACAAAATCTACCATCCTAGCTGTTTGTTTTTTGGCAAAGGTGTAGGGGCATTTTGGTAATAGTTTATTCAACTTTGCAAGGGTGGTCAGATCAATTTGTTGGATTGCGTTCGGAGAAAAGTAGCCAGGATGTTTGGTTGCATCGCTGGGAAATAATTTAGTTTCCTCGGAATATAACCAAACATAGCTTTAAGTATTTGTTGCAAAAAAAATATTGCTATGAATTTAATTTCGTAGCTATATCCACGGAATGTGACTACTGATTTTTGTAGCAAATATAATTTTTTTTTAATTATAATAAATCAAAACTATCAATTTTCAATCTGCAGCATTGTACTTTTGGAATATAATAGATTAGTT
>JACGDI010000938.1:715405-732446 GCA_014898725.1 Jacaranda copaia | reverse complement strand
GTGGACAAGGGAAATGCTTTTGTGTGTTTCTTCTATTTGGCTTTATTTACATTTTGCTTTTTCAATTAGGGTTTTGTGTTAAAATGTGTGATGTATTAATAGATGAGATATTGTTTGTGATCATCTAATTGTCACACCCTTATGAGTTGCAAGTACAGAGTAGTTCTTGCAGTTGCCTGGGCTGGGATGCATTGTTCTACCGAAATTGTACTTTGGACTATATTTTGCCATTCTCTTTGCTATTACTTGCCCATGTTACAAAACACAAGGTAGCAAGTACTTTCCTATGTTACATCTTGTAATTTTCTAGGATCCTCGGATGGCTTGCAAGTTGGGATGATTTTGGCTCAATGCCTTTTCTTGTGTTTGTGTGTGTGTTTGTCGTTGAACCACATCACATTTGGTCATTTTGTCCCGTTTGTTGAAGCACATTGAGGAATTAAATATTATTCAGATCTACTTCATTGCTTATTAGAAGTAGAAGATATTTTCTCATGAGATATTAAATGAATGGAAAACGATTGTAATATCTCTGAATAAAAAAAATAGTGAATCGAAGTATAATTTAGAGCAATCCCATCCTACATGCACTTGGGTATGTTGTAATAACATAAATTTTAAAGCTCCAACTACAATTGGACAAATCAAGCCTATAATTTATGTGTGTGTTTCCATATGATGCCTTGTGAACTTGTGAGCCAACATCATAATTAAGCAAGGGCACAGGCCACGACCTTTTAGGGGGCAAATGGAGCTTGGGATGCTAAGGCAAATGGGCAATGCATTTAGGCAAGCATAATTGTGTAGCAGCCTGTTTGAATGACAAATGATTAGGTCAGTCAGCATCCAGTGAATTAAGGCCTTTAATCATCTCCTCATTCACATGTCAAAAAGTGAAAAGAGAAGTATGATAAACTATGGCTTGTTTGTTTTCACATAATGTTGTTGTGCAAAAGAATGATTTCCCTTTAGGCGGATATGGGGGAAGATGTTTTCAAATTTATGATATAATGATTGTAGCTATATTAGGGGGCAAATAAGTCAAATAGACCGTCAAATTGAGTTTGACTTAATTTTAAATTCAAATCGAATTATATTGAATTTAAATTTTATTGCAAGTAGATTTCAAATTGTTTATAGGCAAAATGAGATATCCACAGGCCAATGTATAATTAGACATTATATATTATTTTTATTTTAAATTAGAACTTAATCGATTCACACTAAATTGAGTTCAACTTTTATTGAATCGAACTTGAGTTCAAAAATTTCTTCTAAGCACGATTCAAATCGATTGAATTGCACCCTTAAGCTATATATTTTAACCCTTTTGTTATAAATGAATATTCCATTAGTCTTTTGCTTTTATTATTTTGCTTATCAAATCAAACTAATTGGATCAAACAAAATATCTATAGACAAGATAAGAAATCCGTGGGATGATCATTAAGGATTGGGCCCATCTGCTTAATACGTCTTGTCAATAGAGGGGGACTTGCAGTCGACATGATCTTACCTACTAAAAGCAAATCTGAATCTCAGCTTTGAAAGGGAAAAGCATTTTCATCAAATACTTAAAAAAATAATTATGTCATATGTCACAGGTCAAGAAAATTAACCATAATTATACTAACCTTAGTGGCTTTCACCTACCAAAACAAGAAGTATATAATTCATCCGAGTGGCTATCCATCCTGGCCACTAAACTATTGCATGGGCCCTACAGGCTATAATTGCCTTTTCTCTAGACAACCCCATTAAGAATCCATTATCTATGGGCCTTATCCAGATATGGATTTGAATTGTCAAATGGGTCTAGCCGCCGGACTCACGAACTTGACCCAATGGTCAGCCAAGGGTTTTTTAAAATGGGCTTTTTCTATGGGTCCATCCAGATATGGATTTGGATTGTCAAGTGGGCTTACTTTTGGAGTGGCTGACCTGGCCCAATAGCGTCGAAGGCTTAAGGCTGTTTGGTTTTATTTTCATTTTCATCATTTTTAAAATTTGAAAAATTAATTAGTGAAAATGAGTTGAAAAATAAGCTTGTATTTGGATGAAATGTTGGAAATGTAATGATTATGTTGGTTCTGATAGACTGTAAGTGAAAAGAGATAGAAATAATAGAATAGAGAAAAAAAATATATAGGTTATTAGATAATATTTTTTGAAAATAAAAATGAAAATGATGTTGAGTGAAGATTTCTAAAAATGATGATTTTAATTTTTGAAATAGTAGAAAATGAAGAAAGTAGCTATGGAAATAAACCAAACGAGCCCTCACGCTCTTAGTTTCAATGGGTTTGTCCAGATATGGGTTTGAATTGTCTAATGGGCTTTATCCAATAGTTGACAAATATCTTAGGGCCCGTTTAGTTTCATTTTCAAAGTTAATTTACACATTTTTTATTATTTCAAAAATAAAATAAATAAATTTCTATATATTTTCACTCTAATATCATTTTTAAAATATATTTTTCAATAATTTATATATCTTATCCTAATAACTTATATATATTCTCCTTCAATTCCATTATTTATATATCTCTCCACTTATACAAACTATTAAAACAAACATAATCATTATTTTTTTAATAATCTATTTAAATATAAACTCATTTTCAACTCATTTTCACTAACTAATTTTTAAAATTTTAAATATGTTGGAAATAAAAATTGAAAATGAAAATAAAACCAAACGGACCCTTACTCTCTTAGTCCCAAATGGGCTTTATCTATGGCCCGATCAGATTAATGGAAAATGGACATTGGCCTCATTTATAAGGGTATTTTAGACTAAAAATCCGATTAACCAATAAGATAAGTACGGCATAATAAAGTCAGTTAGCAGTTATTGTTGCAGTTTGCGCCTAACCTACGGTAGCCACGCGGCTACTGCAGCTCTTCCTTCGTGGCATAGACTTGTAGCGCCAACTCTTCTGCTTCTTCTTCACACCTTCGTCCTGCTTAGCGGACACGATGCTTTATTCCTTATATCCTAAGATTACGCCCAATAAGAACCCCAAGTCTTGAAATCAATACCGAAATTCAAAATATCAAGAATCCAGATAAAGAAGATCAAAACCATGTCTTCTGAGAGTCCAAAAAAACCCAACTCTCTGTACCCTGAAGTTATCCAGACCAACCCTGATTCAACTTCTCCGTTCATCTCAAGCCCCAGCAGAAACTCGTCTTCTTCTTCCTTATACCAGACTGTGGAAATTAAAGAGTTAGCGGAGAATCTCTTCCCAGAAACTGAAGAAGAAGAGGCAAACGCAGCTATGCATCGGGGGGGAGGAGGAAATGCTTCTTTTGAGTCATCTGAGGAAGTGATCATCAGAATCCCGGGTGCAATTGTTCATTTAATTGATAAAGAACAGAGTGTTGAGCTTGCAAACGGAGAGTTTTCTATAGTTCAGTTGAAACAGGGCGATAATGTTGTGGCGGCTTTGGCTCGAGTAGGGGAGGAAATTCAGTGGCCATTAGCGAAAGACGAAGCAGCGGTAAAGCTTGACGATTCCCATTACTTTTTCAGTCTGAGGGTTCCTGCTGCTGAAGGTGGCGAAATCAATAGTGACAATATTTTGAATTATGGGTTGACAATAGCTGCTAAGGGGCAGGAGAGATTGTTGACAGAATTGGATTCATTGCTGGAGAAGTTTAGTGCGTTTAGGGTGGAGAAGGCAGCGGCAGCGGTGGAGCAAGGTTGGTGGGGGGCGGTGGCGAAGGAGGTCTCCCCGGAGGAGATGAAAAATAGAAAAGAGGAGGTGGAGAAGAGCGCCGCCGCGTACTGGACCACGCTGGCTCCAAACGTGGAGGATTACAGTGGGAGCGTTGCAAGAATGATTGCGGCGGGTTCGGGCCAGTTGGTCAGAGGGATATTGTGGTGTGGGGATGTTACTGTAGATAGACTTAAATGTGGAAATGACTTCTTGAAGAATAGAATGGGGAAGGTGTCCATCTCCGATGTCAGTCCTGAGGCATTGAGGAGGATGAAAAGGTATTATCTTTAGAATCCTTAATTGATAATCATTCTGTTTTGAATTGTTTTTTGTTCAAATATATCTTATGTTTTGTTGTTAAACATCTTCATGTGTTTTTGATTGTTCAAACCTTACAGGGTTAAGCAACTGACAAAGATGTCGGAGAAAGTTGCAACCGGTATACTTTCTGGGGTTGTGAAGGTCTCTGGGTTCTTCACAAGTTCAGTTGCAAACTCTAAAGCGGGTCAGAAATTCTTCAGCCTTCTTCCTGGAGAAATTGTTCTTGCTTCCTTGGATGGATTCAGTACGTATACTCTTTAGACTTTTGTCTATACTAGAATCAACAGTTCTTTTCTCTTTTTTTGTTCAAATTCTAGTTGTTGTCATTTGGAATGTGTTCTATTCTTTGTTGATTTCTCTGTGGAGAAGTGAATCACTTTACCTTTTCATTTACACTGTTGTATAGATAAGGTTTGTGATGCTGTTGAGGTTGCTGGAAAGAATGTGATGTCAACTACTTCAGTTGTGACAACTGGGCTTGTCTCACAAAAGTAATTCTTTCCACTTTCGATTAGCACGCAGATTACCTGGACGGAGGATATTATTAATTTGATTTCTCTTATATCAGCAGTTCTTGATCTGGTTAATTTGGTTTTTGTTACAGATATGGAGAGCAAGCAGCACGGGTGACACACGATGGGCTGGGGGCTGCAGGGCATGCTATTGGCACAGCTTGGGCTGTGTTTAAGATAAGAAAGGCTCTGAATCCAAAAGGCGTCCTTAAACCTACAACTCTAGCAAAGGTTGCTGCAGAAGCCAATTCTGCTAAATTGAAAGCTAAAATGAACAAGTGATCGTAGGCTTCCTTATGTCTTGTTTTGCAGATTAACTTACATCCTTTGACTTGGACCTGCGGTAGTCTTTGTGATTAGTTATGTTTTTTGCCTGTCTTGAGATGTAATTGATACTTCCCCCAGTCACTATGTATCTGTATCTGTTCTAATTAATTGGATAATTCTTTTGGGTCTTCTTTGGTCTTGAAATTTTGAATTTGTGATATACTTTTAGCATCTTTACTCAAAATTGAAGGATGAAGTTTATTCAGCATTACTTCTGGATAAGAGATACAGTATATTTCTTGTCTCAGATAGCATATATACTTCAATAGCTAGTTTTGAAGGGTTTATATGTTTGAAGATCGAGAACCACACCAGCCACAGAGCCAACTGCTGCTGCTAGTGAAACAAAAAGACAAGCCATACTTAGAATTTGGAGACCAATCCACCTGTTTGTCCATCTCTTAATCTTGTTTTTAGCAATGTACATCTCCACAGGAAAATAAACTGTTAATGGCCAAAATCCTAGAGCTCCCAGAATCCCAACCACATCATTGAAGAATGGCATAAGCATTGCTATGAGGGTTGTCAAGATGACGAAGCCAGTTCTCCACACCAACCGGAAGAAGTTGAGCTGGTAAACGCCATAGAATGGAATAGATATGTCATATTCTGCTGTGACAAAGTTGCTTCTGCTCCATCTTTGTGCGCCCCATTTCTCAATGAATGCAAATAATGGCTGGCAATACACCTGAAGCAATTGATTTTACCAGCAAATCAAGAAGGTTTCAGGGCAGCAAGTGGAAGTTATTGTTGTTGCAGGTAAACAGAAATTTTTACCTGGTATGCACCAACAAGATGGACGACAATAGCAATGTTGGCAATATCAAGTAACCAGTAAGGATCATAAAACCCAAAGCCTGTGAGAAGATTTCCTGGTGCTTCGTCTCCAAAAGCAGCATATCCCATGCATCCACAGAGGAGATAGAATACAGTTGTGACGGTAATGCTTATAGAAGTGGCTTTCTTCATGGTTTTATGCTCTGCAGGTGGAGACTTTACAGTATCCTGAGGCAAGAAATTTCCAACTGAAAATAGTTAATTCAGGGATTCCCAGAAAAACTGAAATTTCTCGTTACTAGTAAATATCTAACCTGAATTTCTATCAGGATAATGGAGTAAGAATATGCAAAGGCAATGGCTCCTAAAGCTTGCAAGCTCCTCCACATCTTCTGGTTGGGAGTAACCAATCCAGCATGTGTCATTGTTCCGATGCTGATGCCAGTAAGGCTTCCTTTGAAGCTTTTATTTTCTAACAAAATATGGTTTTAAAGAATCAACTGATCTAGCTCGGATTTTGGTCAATTCAGAATCGTCAGATTGCTGCAGATATATGCATACTTACCTGAAACTTTGGCAATACCAAGAGCAAGACCTACGATAGAGTATGTGAAGGACATGACGGCTGCCACTATGGAGAGCCACCATACCTGGTCAAAATCAGGTATTTGGGAGAATAATATCTCTATGACTCCAAATGTTATCATATATCCGTTGCTTGACATATGACATTTGCTGTTCTTGTGAGTCTTGTGGAAACAATTTGATCTTTTTATGGCCCTAGTTAAGAAAACAAGTAAACAACTTAGGAAATACAACTGTGTTCTTGCATCAGATGTTGACAATTCATTTTTGAGCATTATTGATTTATCCAAAACTATGCAGTCCTTTGACTTTTATATATTTGTCTCCAACTTACAGCATGCTAACTGAGGCAGCAATTGTATAGCCAATTGCCACACCAAAAAGATTGACGTACTGAATCAACCCACAAATCTTAACCTTTAGCCCACCTGCAGCCCAAATAAACATCGGCACCACTCAAATTAACTGAACATATCCCAAGAAATGGCTAATGCAAGACTAATGATTTACCTAAATTGGCTTTTACTGCATCCATATATGTGTAGTTTCTCTGTCCGGTAAGAGGGTCTCCTGATCTGTAGCACATGGACAGAAGTTTCGAAGTATAAAGATTGACAAAAGCAAAGAGAATCATAACAGTAGGTCCTGCGACCCAACCCAGCTGCCCAACAGCCCATGCCAAAGAAAGCACACCCGAACCAATCACAGCAGTGATAATATGTGATGTTGCGGTCCACAAAGTCCCTTCATAATAAAAATATGAAAGAGTCCTTTAGCTAAGAAAACTATTACTGTGAGGAAATGTACTTCAAGAACATGTAGAAGCTTACATGTCTTGACACTTTTAACGGAACAGTAACATGTTAATGCTCAAGGTTGAGGTGGATTCTGTATAATTGTGTTTATAACATAAAGTTTCTCTGATAATTGTCAACTTTTACATAAAAAACTTTTATGTTGTTAAAAAATGTGTAGAATTCTTGTATTAGATTGTTCTTGCCATGAAGTTAGGAACATTTACCTGTTCTCTTAAGGCGGCCATCATCATCAAAGCACTTGGAGTAGTTGGCCTGAAGGTTTATTGCTTCGTTGTCAGTATTTTGAGCTTTAGGTTGGACTTCCACCTGTAGGTAATGCCTGATATCATGTCTTTCTTCAACCTAAAAACACAAATGGTATAAGCAAGTTTATCTATACGAGGAAAGAGAAGACATAACATGCAAAATGTAAACGGAGAAGCAGCGAGCAAATTTCATTACAACGCCATTATGAATTCTTGCAGGAAGGGTCCGACTTCTTGTTAACATGATCTAGTGTTTTATCGGCTTTAAGAAGAGAAAGAGTGGCTGCTAAAGGGCCAAGGGACTAGAGCAAGAGGGTTAGAATAATGGCGAAGTTAGATTCTGAGGATTAGAATAGAACTAGAAGAGGATGCTTACCCAAAAAGGGGTAGCCGGGTTTTATACACCCAAGATTATTGCATTTTCTGTAGCTATAATCCTATGAACAATGCAACAAAAGGAAGTTGATGCACGTGCAATTTTCTGTTGGCGTCAAAAAGGAGATGATAATTCTTTGTTCTCTGCAGACAGCTAGTGCGTATGGCACTGGCCATGGTGATCTTATTCCAAATTTTGTGATATTTCTTCAAAAAGCATAATCACAACATCTTTTAACAGGCATTGCCGTTAATCATGGCATGCTCTTCCTGATAGACAAACATAGATCAGTTTGTTCTTTAAAGTTGTATAAATTATTAAAGTATACCAGAACACAAAGATCAAGTTTATTCTTTAAAGTTGTATAAATTATTACAAGTCCTGGACATGAGGATTATCTCAGTTTCTTCTTTAAACTATTTTGAAATATATCAGAACGGGAGGATTAGTTTTTTCCCTTGTTCCTCATGGTAATTAATAATTACCTGGTAATATTTTTTTAGTCCAAAACAAAAGGAGCTACCAGTTAAGGTTATTAATCTTCATCTTATCCTTAAACTGTGCCAGTTAAGGTTATTAATCTTCATTTTATCCTTAACCCGTACGTGAGAAAAGACATAAACCTAGATATTTTGCAGATAGTATATACAAGATCATCATTAATAATGTAACCATCAGCCAAGGTGCTTTACTTCTACAGTTGAAAGAAGCGTGTAACATGCAATTATGTTGGCAAAGTACCATTTTCCCACATCATTCATCCAAGTGATGATTAATTTTTCAGGAAATGGAGGATGATTTCCATGGCCACCATTAGCAAACCAAGCTTTTAAGTCATAGTTGTGGCGATTCCATCAGTCCACTTGGCAGATAACGCGTGGGATTGGACCTAAAGACGATTCCACATGTCCACTTAGAATGGTCGAAAAACTCGAACGATATTTTGTAAAATAGTTGGAAGTTGATTACATGAGTCAAGTCAAGATGGTCGATAAACTCGGAGGATATTTTATAAAACGTTTGAAAGTTGACCCAAATATGATATCACGAGTCCAACAGAATGATCGAAAAATTCGAAAAATATTTTGTAAAATATTTTGAAGTTTATAATATGTGGCCTTGAGGGTTTGTGGGCACTTTTCCAAATTAGATGATTGCTTATTGCACAGTTGATTGATTCTTTCAGATACAGTTGATAACCAAGATGATTATCATTGAATAAAGTTTGGTTGCAGTATGGATGGGGCCAGTTAGTGGATTCACTGGTTTGGGAAAGGGAAACAAGACCTAATATAAATCTTATCTTCTACCAAACTTTGGCCTGCCCTCTTGTCATTGGGGAAACGTTCTACACATTTAGACTTGGAAATCTTAAGATGCATCAATTATAGTGAAAATATGATACTATTTGGATTGTATTGCATAAATGTAATGTATAGTTCACATTTGATGGATTTAATATTTGCTTTATAAAACTTATCCTCTATAATTAATAAATTATGATCACGTTTAGGTATAATATCGGGATAAGTTATTCTTAACTTGGCTTTTATATTCTTCCAACCTCCTTTTCCTTCAAATATTTCATGAATTTTAACAGTGAAAATCCATAACATACTAGAATTCAAACCTTACCTAACCCTACTCCCATTTAGTCACATTTTTTTAAATATTAGACACTATGCAATTGACAAAATATATATATTACTTCTAAAAATGGTATCTTTTAAAAGAAAATTAACGTATTGTTGTGGATAATTGTGTGATTTGTGTTAAAATATAGAAATGACATTTTGACATCATCATAAATATAAATGTATGGAATAAAATGCATAAAAATAATAAACCAAACTACATGAAATGTGGAAGAAAATGAGTTGGATTAATGAACAGTCACGACACTTGTTGCTGTTCGAAAGCCATGATTGTCTCCCTATGTGCGGGTTCTAATGACTTTAAGATAAAACTCATTAGCTCTCAGCGGCGTCTCATCCCATGTACACAACCACGATGAGACTAAGAACTGTCCATAGTCATGTTGCGAAAACACAAAGTCTTGTGAGGATAATGTATAAACTTACAAAAATCTCACATCTCAAAATGACTAATAGATGGCCCCTTTATATAGTAAAATAATTTGAACGTTAAAAGAAATAATGGCTAATAATGAAATCTCATAAAATTGATCATGAACTCAATAATAATTGTCCATATAATGAGGTAAATTAAGATGGTCAAATTATAATAAATACATATAAATCATGACATAATGAAAATAATAAAGAGGCCATAAAATTCAATAAGTGTTGGAGATTAAAATTGAATAATTAAGAAATTTTAAAGCCTAATTTCCAACACATATATACTACGAGAGACAATTATTATATTTTTACGAAAACGATATATATATATATATATATAAAAACATATGTGGCTGACTCTTGGGCTGGGGGGTCACCATAAACCTTTATCTAACCTCTCCTGCAAGCATTAATGCATAAACTCTCCACGTTTTAGAAGGTATTTGGGTGAGCTTATAAAATTCTCAAAATATTTTATAAGATATTTAAAAGCTTATAAGTTGATAAAAAGTATTTGATAATTTTTTCAAAAAAAAAATTATAAGATCCTAAAATAAGATGTTAGGAGCTTATAAGCTTTTTTAAAAAAAATAAGGAAACTTTAACTATTTTTAAGATCTTAACAAACTACTTGATTTTTAGCTATTTTAATTACAAAATTGCCATTATTAACACTTTACAAGCCCCAAGATCTATTTTATTCAAATACTTCAACAACTTATTTTAAAAATAAGATCTAACATCTTATAAGTTTCAAAAACATCTTATAAGATGTTTAAAATAAGTTCGGTCAAACACCCTGTTAATGCAGGGTGAGTAGAAACTCACCACAATTAGAACATACCCTCAATTCAAATACAATTTTTGTAAGATCTCATTTAATTATAGAAATTTGAAACTAATATATGGTATTGGTGGAATAGTATTTGAAACTAACAAATGAAAGTGAAAGTACATGAATTGCATGAATGAAATTGTGAATGACATGGACATGGCATAGGATCACATCATACATTTAAATGAAATTGTTTGACTAAGTAACCTCTACTTGAGTTTCAATTGAGTGTCTTTAGGGATTAAGGGACACTAGGAGTTGATCTATGATGCATGAGTCAATGTGCAAGCAAGATTTTTACATTTAAATTATCAACATCTCATTTTATTATTTGATAGGATTTTTTTAATCGTAGATATCAAATTTTAAGTTTAGATATCTTTTATTATGATCGAAATGTTGATTTTCAAATCCAATTCATTTAATTTTGATAATTTCTTTTTGTGTTTGTCATGAAATGAGGTAGTGATGCTGCATATGAAGTTCCTCATTCTACTTAATTTTCGACTTTAAGTTGGTTTCGTAGTTTTTGGCAACAAAATTTTAACCAAAAGCCTAAAACTGAGCTTAAAAATCATAAAGTTCGAATTTTACACATAAAAATTGGACAATATTTTAAATATATCTTGAAAGTCACATAAATTAAGATTTTTGTGCCATAAAAACTATAAAACTGCATGTTAAGTTATAAGAAGAAAATAATTAATGCTATTTCTAGTTTTATTAAAAGAAGGAAAAAAAACAAAAAGAATTTATTAACACACACACACACACACACACACTAGAAATCAGGACCGAAGATTGGGCCAGCTAAGATGGGGAAAACCCATTTGCAAAAATCTGGATTGGCCCATTTGCAAGAAGTTGGGCTTGGATCCAAATGGTTTTCATTCTCCGATTAGATTATCCAAATTGATTATTTGCAATAACAAGAAGCGGGTTACTTCCAAAGTGCGACTTTTCGTCATTTCGTATAGTCTTGTCGTGTCGTCCAAGTTCCCGCAGCTCCTGCCCTTTTACTCCCCCAGCCCCGATATTCGCACTCGTGTAATTCCTGGAAAAAAATTAAAAGAAAAGAAAAGGAAATTCAGAGGTATAGCAACCTGGGATTAGCGGTAGGCAGGAGAAGAGTGATAGATGGCGCGATACGACAGAGCAATTACGGTGTTCTCGCCGGACGGCCATCTTTTCCAGGTGGAGTACGCTTTAGAAGCCGTGCGCAAAGGAAACGCCGCCGTCGGGGTTCGCGGAACTGACACTATCGTACTCGCCGTGGAGAAGAAGTCCACTCCTAAGCTTCAGGATTCAAGGTTTTCCGTTCTCTCTCTCTCTATCTCTCTCTTTCGCTCGCGCTCTCTTTAAGCGCACATACCATCGCAGATCGCGTGATGTAATTTTGCATTTTATGGTGATTTCTTGTGGATTAGCTGAATGAATGGCTTTAATTTAGTTTTAGGTTTTGCTATTCTGAGACCTGCAGCATTTTTGTTTTATTGATTGTGGTGTTGGAAATTGGGTGTGGATTGTTAGTTTTGTTGCCTGTAATTAATCCTCTTTAAAAAGTGATAGTTTGCTAGAATCGTTGTGTTAATTGCAGAATACAATGGTGTTGTTCTATTGTTGTTAAATCCTAGGTTAGCTCTTTGTTGACTTGTTAAATGACAGTAGAGTTGAAGATTCTGCTCATCTGGGGGTAATTGGGAACGATACCTGGTCTTCAGAAAATTAGTGGAGAGTGGAGACTTGGACAATAGACTGGCAGTTCAATGACACAAGACTAATCAGCTTTCTTCTAATACCTAGGAGTATGGTTTTAGGATACAGCTGTACGCGAAAAGAGTTGATTGCTAATTTTCTCCAAGTAATATGTCAGGCTGCACCAGTCCAGGCTATATGTTCTCAAATGGTTGTTTCTTCTATTAATCAGCTATTTCATTGTAACTCTGAAACAGACTGAGTTTAGCCTGTTTCTGGTTGCACCTCTCTTCCTGCTGTCTAGGTGCATGGAATCCCTATAATTTCGACTGGGCTTGCAGTTCATGCATTCAAAACTTAATATCTAGGTTTTTCTTGCATCTTTCAGATCAGTGAGGAAGATTGTCAATTTAGATGATCACATTGCATTGGCCTGCGCTGGGCTGAAAGCAGATGCACGTGTCTTAATAAACAGAGCACGTATTGAGTGCCAGAGTTACAAGCTTACAATTGAGGATCCTGTAACGGTTGAATATATAACTCGCTACATTGCTGGTCTTCAACAGAAGTACACACAAAGTGGTGGTGTGAGACCTTTTGGCCTGTCAACCTTGATTATTGGGTTTGATCCACACACAGGTGCTCCATCACTTTATCAGACAGATCCATCAGGCACATTTTCAGCATGGAAAGCAAATGCTACTGGGAGGAACTCAAATTCTATCAGGGAGTTTCTGGAGAAGAATTACAAGGAAACCTCTGGCCAAGAAACTGTTAAGTTAGCTATCCGTGCTTTGCTTGAGGTAAATCATCATCTAATCCTATAAACTTAGAGTTGTCATTATATGCAGTTTTAGGTTCATGTTCACAAAATTTTCTCTGTGTTCTTAGTTTTTACTCATATTAGTTTCTCTATACATGCCGAGATATTGAATTTTTGAGGAAGCTTTGTGGACTTTTTGATGCTGTTGTTTCCTTTAAGTGGCCAGAGAAGAGCAAGCTTTTAATTTTACATGACTGTGATATAAAATTGGAAGTTATTTGAGTGTTAACTGCCCTTGGCATGGTACTGACTTGATTTGATCTTGTGCTAGTTCTTATTTGGATGATCTCTAGATCACACAAAATGCGCATCATGTTGGTTATGAAGGCATTTCAGACAGAAACTGTTTTGTTCTTTAGTTGTTTGAAAATGAGATTTGCGGTTGTAGTAGTTTAGAGGAATTCATTGCATCTTTACTTCCTAAAGTGTGAATAACTGATTTCTGCTTTTACTTAAATGTTGCTTTTTTTATTTTTCTTTCTGTTCTTTGCAATTGGGTTTGGGAATAAAGAGGTTTCTGGCATGTTCTTTTTTTCAGAAGCATATTTTAATGGGCTATGGTGTATGCAATTGCTGCACCTCCTGTTAAATTATTGCTTTCAACAATGTAATTTAAGAGCACGTTTCTGAAGTAATAGCTTTTTCTTGATTCATGCGTATATGCAGATGATGTGAAAATTAATTACCAATTTTTCAATTTAAACTGCTTCCATACAAAACAACATGATCATGCTTGGGCAAGTTATGAAGCATTACAAGCCTATATTGTAAAATAGGATTCTCTATTATTGCCCATCTCAGTTAAAAGGTGCAATTTTAAGAATTCTATATATGAGCCATTTTATAATCAGTAGGTGAAAATTATATCGCTAGTTCATTTTATTTGGTTAACAGTAGTGGTTGATGACTATAAGTTTCAAGAGCTAATTCTCATTCATCTTTGGTGACTCAATAGAGGCTATTGATTAAAACAATATAGTGTGTGTTGCTTATTACACATTTTCTTCCCCTTTACATACTTTCTGTAGCTCAGTTCTAGCTCAATTCCTGGAAGGTGGTTTTTGATTTAGTTGTGTGTTACTGTACTTCAAGTATGTTGACTAAGAACCTGTAAAAAATCTGTATATGATACTTGAAGGTAGTGGAAAGTGGTGGAAAGAACATTGAAGTCGCGGTAATGACCAAAGACCATGGACTGAGGCAGCTTGAAGAAGCTGAAATTGACGCCATTGTTGCTGACATAGAAGCAGAGAAAGCTGCAGCAGAGGCTGCCAAGAAGGCCCCTTCATCGAAGGAAACTTAGTCATATTGTGTTATTTCAATGCTTTACATGATTATTTTTTCAACTTCACAGATTGCAGTCTGTAGTCTTGAGGCCTGTCAAGGATTTTATCATGTGTGACTGACTATTTAAAAGGGATTTTGGACAGTACTTTTCCATTGTACCTTTTGGCAGTTTACAAATGATGCTTCATGCTCCGTCTGCACTCTTTATAAATTTGCTCTCCATCTCGAACCTCAACATTCCAGATTCTGTAGGCTCTCCATCTCGAACCTCAACATTCTAGATTCTGTAGGCTGCATTCTTTAAACGTTAGAAACTGATAGTGATGGACCAAAAGCCATGAAGAGCTGATGATGTGTGCCCACAGGTCCCACACAAGCTGATATTGGCATGATGGATTTGGTAAGGCATCAAATGGGATTTGGGCTGGGAAGGCCCGTTTCCTGTTGCTAGCATCTTAGAAAAATCTTAGTGATTGCTACTCTTCTTGGGCCTTGCGTAGAATTTGTTTCAAACCAGGCTTATCATTATGTCCTCAAGTGCTGGTCTAGACCTTCATGGGCGTCCATGTTAGGCCCATCAGGGATAGAAAAGATGTTCATACGACGTACATTGACACTATGTTTGGTTCTTGGATTTTGGAAAGGAAAATCCTAAAGAAAGAAAAATTTAGAAAAAAATATAATGTATCTAAGAAAAATGAACTTTTCTCACAAAATAATGAAGAAAATTAGGGAAAAGTTTATTTGAACTTTCTTTTATTTTTCAATGCATTCGTCACTCCTTATTCTCCATACCCTTTTTTATTATTTTCTTTAACAACTGAACAAATTTAAGATTTTATATTTCTTTCTTTCTTTTCCTTTCTCTAATTCTTTTCTTTCCTTATCGAAATTCTTAAACCAAGCACAATGTAAATCAAATATAGTGTAAGAGTCACTGAATTCGAACTTCCAACTTCATATTTAAAGTGAGTAACTTGTGCTATCGAGCCAAATGCCACTCGATAGCAACCAGACTGGGATTGTTGCATTGTTCATAAATCATATAACCAATGCATTATTACTTACCACACACTTTTCCTGCGGTTAGAAAAGTAGAAATCTTGCATAGATCCAAATGCATGATTTGTGGGGCGACATGCTTGACCCTCTATCCTTGATCAGTTGAACACCAAGATTTAATATAAGGGTATGAATGCATTTTGTGTGGTAGGTTGATCCCTTGTTAAATATCGGGCGCCCATGGGGCCACTTGAGTCGATCTCAACCCATCAAACTACCTACTTAAATTTCTTCGTATGTACTATTTGGAAGTGGGGACAGAGAAAGAAATAGTTCAACATGACTGTTGGGACAATAATTGGATATTGCTCAAACTCATATCTGAATCTCATCACTTCTCATCAATATATACTTTAGTTGGCTAAGATCTGTGTGATTCAAAGAGCATAAATATTATATGCAATAAGTTCCCTTACACATTCAACTGCAATAATTGTTTTCCCAGCATCTATCAGTCTGCAATCAATCCCTTACCAAACCCAACTCTATATAGTCCAGATAACAACTGCAACCAAATTGAAGAAAAAGAAAGAGGGAACACAAACTTCAATCATTGTCAAAATGGTTCGTTTTAAAGCATATTAAGGACAAGATAATCACGTGATTAGAGCCAAATTATTCAAAACTGAACGAAAAATGTGATCATGATATCTTATATATTTCAACTGCGAATTGTTGTAATATAATTATGACCTCATAAAATACAAAAATGGGTTACCAAAGATCTGACTCCTTATCTCTTGGGGCTACGTTTGATACAGAAAATTACGGTGATTAACCCCTTCAATCTATACTAGTAACGTTTTTGATAGAAGAAATTATGGTAACGGATCAATCCAAGATTAGCTATGAGCCCACATCAAATCAGTACTAATCACACCATTGGATTTAATTGTCGTTTCATGGTTGGAAGTAAGATTATAGTTTGACTAAATTAACTAAAAAAACCATAAATGAATTTGTCCCTCATTTTAAGATGGGCAAATGAAAACAATAATGAAATGAATTAAGAAAATAGTCTTTCTCAATCTTTTAAATCAATAGCAATGCAAGATTTTAAATAAAATTAATAATTTGTAGTATCAAAGGCGCCATGGAGAAAATATGGCATGAACAATTATTGAGCCAGCTCTCAAACTCTGAATGCTGAGTTTGTCACAGACTTTATGCATAATTGTTCACTGGATAATGCTAAAAAATGAAAAAGGGTAGGCTACAAAATGTGGTCCCATGGTAATAAATTTAAGCTGGGTAAGGAAAAAGGTAGGAAAAATTAAAAAAATTAGGTGAAAAGGACAGGAAGTTGACTGTAAAAAATTGGTGTTATTATTGGGCAATAAATTGTGGTGACGTGGGGAGGAGACCACTACCTACCCATGGCCGGGAGGTGGGCTATGGCTCCACCACTTGTAATGGGCTTTTTGGCCCTTAACGGCTCAATAAGTTAAACGCCTTTTACGGTTTTACCCATTCTCATCAACTAATGGGCCCATCTCTTTTCCCATCATATCTCACCAAACCCGTTAACTCCTTTCACCTGCCCTGCTTTTGCTATCTTACGCACCGTGCATAATT
>JACGDI010000938.1:702595-715192 GCA_014898725.1 Jacaranda copaia | reverse complement strand
ATTAGGGCACTATTTTTATTAAATTCATTGAGGTTTATTGCCAGGGGAATTTAAAATTTATTTAATTTGTCAAAAAAGGGAATTTTAATTTAGAAAATAAAAATCTTCACCAATTTTTGGCTTTAAAATGAAATATGTGTTTAAATGTTCCCATTTAACAGCCATACAATTTTCTTACTGTTTCTATAGGCTTTTGATGGAGCCACTTGGAAGATATTTCATGAATTGGGCTATTAATTTTATTTATATAAAAAAATATAAAAGAGACGATCATATTCCATCTTTCACTGGGCATATATCATAAGAGTTTTTTTTTTTTAATTATTATAAGATATTTTATTTGGGCCATAGCTAATATCAAATAATTGATTCGATCATTAGAATCCCATTAAATATGGATTAAACTGAATCTTTTTATCATAACAGTCAGTTTCGAAGTATTTAATAATCTGATTATTTCTGTCATTAGGACTGTCAATGGATTGAATTTTAATTCAAATTCGATTCGAATTTTAAGATTTTTATCCGATTATAAATATTCAAAATCCAAAATAAGTGGTCAGATATGAAATTAAACAATCCGATCCGTTAAAGATTCGAATCCGAACTTTGATATTTTTTATTAAATTAATACTCTTATATATAATATTAATAAAGATATTAAAATAAAATTTATATATTATATTAACCTAATATCTTATTATCGTCTATATTGTACTATTAATATTGAGTTTTTAACTTAAAAAATAAGAGGGATATTAATAAAATATTAAATATAATAACATATAATAATGTGAAATAGGAATTCAATATTTAAATATTTAACTTTTGGATTAATATATAATAAAAAATTATTAATAATTCAAATATGACATATATTTACTTTATAAATATGATATTTTTATAAAATTCAAAAAGAAAAAAAAAGGAAAAAAAATAGTTGGATCGAATTTTTTAATCAGATTTCAAATATCCATCAGATTCGGATATAGCACTAACTAACAAATTTTTTTTAAGATTTCATATTGGATTCGGATATACATTTTGATTATCGGATTCGAATATGACAGATTCGATCCAAATCCAATCCGTCGATAGGTCTAGTTGTCATAATAATTGTCGAATAAATCACTACAGCTCCTTTAGGATGTGGAATCGATTGAAACCCAAATGAATGAAATCAGTTTCAAAGTGTTTAACCTAATTAAGTCTTTCTTGAAATATAAGAGGATAAAAAAAGAAAAAAAGAAAAATTGTTATACATGACCAACAAACTTGATATCACATTTATTAAAGTATAAATCGCATTTAATCTTCCTACACCCCTATTTGACACTTTATTTCATTGTCAATCTTTGTGAGGGTTAGTGGTTGGTAATGGAAATTAATGCAATCAATTTGGTGATTAAATGCAGTATGAGGTCTAGAAAAGTAGAGGCACAAGAAGTACATTGAATTTAATTTACTTGGTAAGTAAGATAACGATTTGCCCACTTCCCTTTGGCTTAAATATGGCAATGGGTCCAGATAAATAGGGCCTCGTCTTTAATAGAATAAGTCTGGAATTAATTAAACGGTTCAAAATAGGTATCAGATTTAACTTTTAGGGACCCAATTGGGTTCGGGTGCGAATTACGAGTTTAGATAAACTCATCTCGTATAATGTTAGTAAATATTAAATATATATTAATATACATATAGTTGGAATAAATTAATATTTTATTGGCCTACAAATTGAATTGGTCATTTTGAAAGTTGCAATTTATTTTGCAGCAAAATTTATAATCTTTTAATTTAATATCAAGTGTGATTAAAAGAAAAAAAAAAGTTTAACGAATCTAACTTACTGGATTTAGGTTCAAATAAAAAGTGAGACAAGGTGAATTTCGAATCTCAATAAAATTAAATGAAGCGAATCTCAAATCCTATCAAACCCGCCCGTTACCATTCCTACTTTGGCCTTTATCAACTAGCACCTTTGGGGGACACAAATTAAAGTCATCAAAGTCGCACCTTTTTCCTTTGTGTAGTTCTTACATTCTTGAAATTCCCATACAAAAGACAACTTGGGCAATCCTTTTGCATAGCCAAAATTGAAATCTTCCCAAGAAACGTAAGTTGGTGTTCTTGTTAAAAAGAAATTCAACAAAATTAATAGTTTCAAAATATAGCCTCTTTTGATAAATTTTAACATGTTGAATCCATGACTAATATATATTGTGCAATTAATAATCCATACAATAGAGTGTTAGGATAGTACTTATGTTAGTTTATCCAGATTTTAGACCTAATTCAACCCCGCCAACCATTTCTTTGCTAAAGTACATTTAATAAATCAAGTTAAAGTTAAATCAAACTCAAACTCTCCCTCCTTTTTATAGATAGTTGGAAAATAGCAACGACAATCCATTTTTGCAATACAAAAATGGGTGCCTTGAATTATCGCTGTGAATGGATGTGACTCGCCACTATATCAATTTAATTTTTTTTCATATTTGAGCAAAATTCGTACGTACTCTATTTAGGAAACAAAAGGGTAAATTTAAATTTAAAGGTTTTGTGATAAGTATGCTGATTTAATATGCATTTAAACAAAACTATTAGCATTGACACGTAAATTATATATATATTTGTCGAGTCCAATTACGTAGACTTATGACTCTAGCTGAGGCGATGTGAAGGTCGAAATAACCTCGATTGTACTAATTCTAACTCTAAATAGAGGGTGGATTTGAGGTTATGAGAGGTTCTCATACCAAATTGAGAACGATTTTCTGCCCAAATTAAATATATATATATATATATATATATATAAGTGAAGGATGGATCTCAAATATCAATCATTAATAATGTTTCATTGTGACAATGACAATACGACGCAATTTGGTAGAGAAAGTTGATAGAAATGGAATCGCATATCTATTAATAGAAAGAGCTGATGCATGCATACATTATGTTATTATTATCATTATATTTTTAAATTGAGAAATTATCCCATCAGCTATCAGTCCATCATGGATGTTTTTGGGTGATTAAAAATTGTAATTTTATACTCTCTTGAACCATACAAAAGTCAAAAATATCTGCACTAATTTCGCTATTTAGTGACAAATCAAGAAAAAATTATTCCACAAGATGTCATCCTTGTGTGACTATTTGTCATTTATATATTATATAATATAGTTCAAAAAATTATTTTATTTTAAATTAGAAAAATAAGGAAGTGGAGTTTGATCTTGGATACTACGAAGGACCAAAAGAGCAGGGCCTAACTTTTTGTAATAAGGTTAGAATAATTTATTGTACTTTTTTATAAGTTTAATTTGAAGAGTTGTTGATAGAATGGATATAAATTTATATATCTATTTTTAATGGACTGAAAATAGCTAAACCCATTATTTTGAGAATGAAAATTCTTATGAAAATAAGCATTTTCATTTTTAAATTATACCAATTATGATTTGGGAATGAACTTGAAAATGTCTATTCAATTCTCACTTATTCTTACGTATCAATCATACTATTAGGATAATTAAATCATTAACATAGGGGCTGAAATGAAAATTCAGAAAGAATAGGGGCAATTTTAGATGAGGAAAAAGACAACATCAAGTGGGCCCAAGTTGCAGTAGGCGTTGAGTTTGGGATGCGGATAGTGGGGCCCACCGCCGCAACGGAGAAGACGAGGCCTACCCACATCGGGTGGCTGCCAACCACCGCCCAGAAAGAGGGGAGTTAGTTGCGTCAGCGAAACCGACGTTTCTCTAATTACTAAAAAGGCCCCTTCACTTTCTCCAAATCACAATTTAGGCACTATTACTTATATATTGGAATGATATCTAAATTTATCAAAAAATATAATTTTTTGAGATATTATGGTGAAAGATTTTTTTTTTTACTATTAAAAAGACATATCAACAAATGAAAAACGAGATCAACTTATTAATAATTTTAAAAATTTAATTTTTAATATAAAATAAAATTAAATATTATTAATTATATTATGATATTATGATAACGTGAAACACAACTACATATAACAACCTTTTGACTTTAGGGTGGCAAAGAAGTCAAAGGGTTATAATCAATCTTCATGCGAACACTCTAACATTAGTTTTTTTTTTTACCATTGATAATTTATTATTAATTATATATATATATATATATATCTTTTTTTAGTATAAATATTGATAAAAATTATCAATATTGAAAACTAGTGATATATGAACGGTGTATGAGATGTCATTATTCATAATTTATCATAATTACAAATTAACAAGCGAATAACAACAAAAGTCGCCTCAATGAGTTTTTGAAACATATTTTTATTCTCACTGAATTGCTAATATTCATCTGTCAATAATTATAGAAAAATAACTATTTAAATATAATTATTGTTAATATGAAACCTAGGAAATTATCTTTTTACAAGTATAAATATTGATGAAAATTATGTATAAAAATTATCAATATTGAAAACTAGTGATATATGAACTGCATATGAGATGTCATTATTCACAATTTATCATAATTACAAATTAACAAGCCAATAACAATAAAAGTCACCTCAATGAGTTTCTAAAACATATTTTTATTCTCATTGAATTGTTAAATATTCATCTATCAATAATTATAGAAAAATAACTATTTAAATATAATTATTGTTAATATGAAAGCTAGGAAATTATCTTTTTACAAGTATAAATATTGATGAAAATTATGTATAAAAATTATCAATATTGAAAATTAGTGATATATGAACTGCGTATGAGATGTCATGATTCACAATTTATCATAATTACATATTAACAAGCAAATAACAACAAAAGTTGCCTCAATGAATTTCTGAAAAATATTTATATTCTCACTAAATTGCTAACATTCGTCTATTAATAATTATAGAAAAATAACTTTTTAAATATAATTATTATTAATATTAAACCTAAGAAATTATTGCTATAGTAAAATTAAAATTGTTGTCATTTACCCTCCTATTTGTCTTTGCTTGACTTGACTAGCTATGGCATTTATAAGATAAGACCTAATTTATAAAAAAAAAATCTATTATTATGCCGTGGGGTCAAGGCCAAATAGTAGAATTTTGTCGTGGCTATACATTCACAAGCAATAATTACCATTATAAAATTCTTAATATGATCTTAACCTTCTTATTATGTCATTATCACAAAGTGAAAAGACTATATTTTAATTTTAGTCAAATTATTTTCTACTTGAGTGGAGGAAAAAAAATTGAGTGGACAAGGAAATATGGAAGCCACTCATGTGACTTGCACATGCTTGTCCAAGGCAAATTTGACTTTGGAAATTATTTTATTTTATTTTATTTTAAAGAATTTGTATTGTTAAATAATGGAAGTTATAAGGGTTAGGATTTGGATTAAATTAGTGGGCCCCATGAATAGGGTGCCTGCATGTGATGTTGGACTATAAACAATTGCCAAAAAGAATTAAAATAAAAATCCAAATTAAGGTGAAATACAATTATTACAACATTGATGGAGAAGGAAGCAATAATTAATCTTGTAATAGTCATGGCCCTTTTTTTTTTTTGGGAAAAAGTGAGAAAAAAATATCTTGTGGAAGCTTCTAATGTTTCTACCTAACACAATTGAAAAAGAGGGGGAAAAAAGAAAAAGTGACCCCTTTTTTCCCATTTGCTAAGGGCCACTTTTTGGGTGTTTTCTTGCTAGCTTTGATACCTTATTTTGTCCACACCCCCTTATGGTCTCTATCTTCCCTCCATTTGTATGGGCTCACTTATTATTTCATCAATTAAGACTCCAAATCACATAAAATATTTTGGTAGATAGTGACATGGAAGTAAATTATGGTTTTGTTGCTAATGTTTGATTAAAATGATCAAATAATTTATAACTCATGTAACTTTTTAAGAAAATCAGGTTAGATCGTTTGAATTTGAATCAATTTGATTTGTAATCGATCTCGATTTTTTTCATATATCTATGAGTATAGTTTTACCCAAAGCAGTTTGTTTAGTTCTTAACTTTTTTCATTGAAGTCAGCATCATTGATTATAATGTTTTCAGTACTTTTAGGAGACTAATTTTTATTTTGAATTAAATCGACCCAAACAATATCATCTTGACTCTAACTTTATCTCTTTCGTTCTATACTTCTATGATGGATACTTTCCAACTCAAATCACATGAACTTTAGAATTTTATTTTATTTTTTTGATAGAAACGTGAACTTTAGGACTCAAAGCTTATAGGGTGCACGAGGACAAAAGTCATATTGGATCTTCAACTTTTCTCTAAGTTGGGAAAGAAGGGCAAGAAGAAAAAATCACACTTTAAGAGTTTGTTTTAAAGTGAGAATAGATATTGCTAAGTGTAGCCTAAAACGTCAAATACGTAATAGAAGAAATAGCTTTTTTGGGTAGAACCTACTAAGTGGCGTAGTGCATTAAAGCAGTCCTATGTGGTTTTAGAGTTTAGCTTGCTAGGCAAGTAATAAATATAAGTGAGCTACATACAAAAGTTACAATTTTTCAAAAGTAAAAACAATGAACAATTCAAATTTTTTATTCTAAAAGAGCCTTGGATTATTATACGAATGGTTGTGATTATATCTCGGATTGTTCTAATTATTTTTTTATTTAATTTAATTAAATATGAAACTTGCTTGATCAAATTCTATTTGGTGTTTGTTTGTTCTAATAAAGAGATTACATGTAAAATACAGTCGAGTGGCTTGTGGTACAGCAGCGTCAGTCTCCTACATAATGTGGAAGGTCATGGATTCGAGCCTTAGCGGACTCTGAATGCGCATGTGTATAAATAAAAAGAAAAAATACTAATTATGTTGAGATAGAAAAATTAATCAAGTTAATATTTGGTATGGCTCTTGATAGAGGGCAAAAAGCAAAAAACAAAAAAATCATTTATATGTTTTATTGAACATTTAACTTAGAGACAGAGATGAAATTGTAAATTTACGTGTTGTGCCCTAATTTATTTCGCAGTAATTCTTGCCAATCGGACACAAAATCAAATCAATGGGTACAAATTAAACATATACATTTCTTTCTGCGTACATTAATCATAATCACATTATTCGAAGCCCAACAAAAGATAAGAATAATCCCAATTCCCTACACACATTTTTGCAGATTTATTGTTGAATTTAGCTTTGACATTTATTAAATTTGTGAGAGTTAAATTATTATTGCAAACTTAAATACTTTGGTGGAAGAGTGGTACCATGGGAAGCCCATTTGACCTAATCTCATAATTGATTTCGGGTACACTTTAAATGAACTGAATTCTAAACCAAACTTAAGTCTCACAAGATAGAAAAAAATAATGACACTATGGAATTAATTCAAATAATATATGTAAGTGGAAAAAAGAAAATAAAATAATTAGTGGTGGTTATTGAAGTACTTGTTGGTTGGTGGATCACGGCTGAAAAGAGAAAAAATAGTTAATTAAGTTGGTGGAGAGGATGATATAATAAATGGACTGCTGCAAGTTTCCTCACGCATTTTATGAACTATATATTAAGTTTTTTATTTAATTTAATAATTATATAATGAGTGTTTATATCTTTATATAATTTTCAAGCGATCAACTTATTAAATAATACTATCCTCATATTTATAGATGTAAAGTTCGAATTCTTAATACGTGTATATCTATAAAAATAATATATATATTTAATAATTATATTATGTGCATTTATGTCTGCATATATATAATCAAGTGAGCAATCGATTGAATGATGTTATTCTTATACTTATATTTAAAGTATAAACTGCCGCAAGTTTCTTCACACATTTTATGAATTATATATAGTTTTTTATTTAATTTAATAATTAAATGTGAGCGTGTATATTTATATATGTATATATATTAAGTGGTCAATTCATTAAATAGTACTATCCTCACATTTATTTTTGTAAATTAAAGTTCGAATTCTTAACATATGTGTATGTATAAAAAATAATTTATATATTTAATAACTATATTATGTGCATGTATGTTTGTGTGTGTATATATATAGTTGAGTGAGCAATCGATCGAATGATATTATTATTATATTTATATATAAAGTATGAAAAATAAATCTGAATAAATTCTTGTTATATGTGTACATAATAAATTAATAAAATATATATATGTATAGATGTATATATGTATATATAATATTCATTATGTTGGAAGAGATAGGTTACCCACCTCTTCGTCTTCTTTTCTTCTCATCCTCTCACAGCTTATCCATTGCCTCTTCTCATTCATATCTTTTGCTGAAGAGGACAAATAAGAGAAGGAATCTAAATTAGAAAAAGAAAAAAGTAATGAACAGAAAATGGTCTCTATGTGAGGTCTCCAAAAATTCTCCACATCACATGATTCATTATACGTTCCATATCAAAGATACCAAGGCCAACCAAAGATAAGGATGGAGGAAATTATAACATATTCTAAATGGGAAAAAAAGGTGATTTTCATTTATTTTATATGGGAAAAAATAAGGGTTGTTGTAATCCAAACTTCAAAAGTTTTCACTTTTAATAGGGAATTTGGTGTAAAAATTAATTTTTTATTTTTTATACTTTGAATTACCTGTATCACATATATTCAGGTCAAAATCTGCTATCATTCCCTCGATTGAACAAAATTGCTAGTTGAATAAATATAAAACACGTGTTCTTGCAAATTTCTTGAACATTATTTTAAGTTTCGTATATCTCTGTATATTTGACAGTAATGATAAACACAAGTTTGTCGCCAAGTATGAAAATTCTAAAATTTGATAATATTATTCCACATAAAAAAAGATGGATAGTTTGAGACGGTTGATTAGCTTGAACAAATTAGATACCTTTTCGTAAAGACAAAAAGCCCTTATTATATAGACGGGACAAAATCTCGTATAACTAAATTTTTCATGTCCTGCGATAAACCTAATCATCATCAAACATGCATGCTGTATTACTCTTACTCATTGTTGGATGATTCACTATAACATGCTTAGTTGTGATTTGAATTTTCTATTTATCCAAAGCTCTTTTGGAGAAAGAAAAGATACATGGAGGATAAAGTTCCAAAAATTAATGAAATTTGGACCACTATATACTAGTTGATATAAGTTCACATGTATATACCAATCTTAAGTAGTTAAACTACCACAAGTACATATCTTTATGGACTTATACCAACTTTCTGCACAGACAAAAGGGGCCTAGAAATACAGGAAAACCCACCACAACAAGATCAATTTTTGGAAGATGGAGTTCTAACATTCACAAGATCTCTGCAAAATTCTGCAATAAATTGTCATAGTACTCTATACTTCTGCTATAATGTTATGCAAATATGCAATACAGATATTCAACTGTTAACTTGTACAAATATTCAGGAGAAATTAATTTCATCTCAACTAATACTAATATTATCTCCACCCCCGCCCCCTCCCTTTCGCATTTCTACTATTTTTGATGAATTAATCTTTAATTGTTACACATTAAAAAGATAAAAAAAGAAAAAAAGAAAAAGGCTTAATCCCAGATGAAGTTTTCTTGATCATTTCATCTCCAAGCTTCTGTAGTCCAAAGCTCCAGGCTTCAACCCCAGAAAATCATATCCAGAATTGCTGCTACTCCCACTGATTATTACACCGTTTCTACAACTGCAATCTTTGCTGTTTTGAATCCCAAGACTACAGGCAAAGCACAAGGTATCACCGTCACTTCCACCTGTAATTTTCAATGGCTCTTGATTTTGCTGCTGATAAGGAGGGCTAATTCTGAGTTCAAGATTCAAATCAGGGCACCTTTCTCTTTCTGGGCTTTTCTCTTCTTTGCTGATCAAATTCAAACTCCCACCAGCGGTTATGCTTTTCTCTTCTTCTCTTGAATTTGCACCAGAAAAAGAAATGTTTGTGGCTTCTTGTGCAGAAGCTGCTGCTGCTGCTGCTGCAGCCTCATTGATGGGCCTGTGAGTCATGGGATCAATCCCCCGGCTCAAAAGTTTTCTTCTTATATGAGTATTCCAGTAATTCTTTATCTCATTATCTGTTCTTCCCGGTAATCTTCCAGCTATAAGAGACCACCTATAAATAAGCAAAAAGAAGAAATTAAAACAAGAAAAGAAAATCCCTTGATTGTTAATGATGATTGATACCTGTAAACTTGAGAAAAAGATAAGAAAAATGGACTTTAATTCCATAGGCTTACTTGTTGCCAAGAAGGCTGTGGAGTTTGATAATGAGTTCATCTTCTTCGTCTGTGAAGTTGCCACGTTTGAGATCAGGCCTCAAGTAATTGATCCAACGGAGGCGGCAGCTCTTCCCGCAACGGAGGAGGCCGGCGGCTTTCGGCAGCGACCGCCAGCAGCCCTCGCCGTGTGCACGAATATAAGCAGTAAGACGATCATCTTCTTCTTTAGTCCAAGCCCCTTTGTTTGTGTGAGCTTTCTCACAGCAAGGAGACCTTCCCATTATTCTTTGACAAACTGTACGATACTAAAAAACCCTCAATTTATTTTTTTCTTTCCTTTGTTTAGTATTCTTTTGTGCCCTTTTTCTTGGTTCTTTTGTTGGGATTGTTTTGGGATACAATTGATAGTGGATGGATCATATGAATAAAAAGTCTAGCCTTGGTGGTGCTTAAGCATCAAGACCGGCCATTCAAGAACTTGATGTGAAGCTCTTTATATATAATATATCTATATGTGTGTGTGTGTGTGTATACATACAAGCTTTTCACTCTATAGAGGGGGTGGGGGTGGGGGGGGAGGGAAGGGGGGAACTAATTGCTTCTAGATGTGAGTTGGTGGGAAAGGTTTGAGGAGTCGCTGGTGGTGATATTAGCATCATAATTTATACCACAAAAGCATAACTATCATACAATAATTTAGGTAAAAAAAAATGACATTTAATTAACTACAGGTAACCTGCAGGTAGGTGTAAAGTAAGGTATAAATTAGTGCAAGAAATGGTGTGAATCTGTAATATCACCTTCTTCCTTTCATCCAAACTCTTAACCACCATGGATTATTAATAATTTAGCCAACTATAAATTTCAAAATCTTCCTGGCCCAACCGTCCGATCGACCGACGATTCGATATGCCCTAGAAATAAATTTGGGACTCCCATTTGTGTCATCATCTTGTTGGAACTAATTAACATATACCCCTAATGGTTTCTGGTAAAGTTAGTCCAAAATGAAGTTGATGAATTGGGGAAAACATCCCATCCCATGCAGAGAAAAAAGTGAATTTCAGAGTAGTTGCAATTTGTGTCAAGCCAAGTTGGAGTAGATGGGTTTTGTTTGATTAGAAATATATCAATATGTTATTAAGTTTGTTGTGGTTGTGATTTGGAAGAGATTATTTACTAATTAAAAATTGGTTTTTCCTTATAGTACTAGAGATGGTAGGTGTTGTACTTTATTCTATTGGTGCTCCAATATGCAAAATATGTTGCACAATAGATTGTTATTATTTCTTCTAGAAGGTTTAATTGGGAGTTGGGTGCAAGGAAGGATGACACATGAATTGAGCTAAAGGAAATGAGTGTAGTTGTAGTTGAATGTGGGCTTTGGTTCACCTTCTACTTTTCCCTTTTTCACCACAAGAAGTATATATATTTATTTATAATATGGTGTGTATATCAGTATAAAAATATAGCGTCATAAATTGAGTATCGTGTCACTAGTTGGGCCTTTACATATATTTGTATTAATTCTATAGTGGTGGGTCATTAGAGTGTCGAAATTTTTCTTGTACTAGTACCTTACATTATAAATGTACACATAACTATGAGATATGAGATACAATCATATTAGATATATGGTTAAAATAGAGAAGGCGGTGCTTGATTATCTTTGTACTAGTTAAATGTTAGTTGGTCCACTAATAAAATCTTTATCTAAAATAAAGAGAAAAGGACTATGGAAGTTGTACGAGATATGAGATTATTACCAGTTAAACAATATTTCTGTTGAAGCCAACTCTATCTCAAAGTACAATTCACACATTTATCACCTAATGTATGAGAGGTAAAAAGAAAATTCACTATTAAATACTAGTGAAATGGAAATATATATATATTTCGAGTGCATAGTTTAAGAAATATTAGGGATGTCGCCGTCTTAAATATGTTACATTTGAATCGTGCACTTCATAGCTAAAATTAAGTATTGCATATTAAAATTCTTAGTACACTCATTATTTTGTAGAATGTGCTGTAGATATTCTTAATCGCGCTAATAAAATTTTTTCAATATTTGTTGAAAGTTAGGATTCAATATAAAACTCATTCAAATATGTTGTCGATTATAAATGAGCATCAATTCATACACATTAAAAATAATATCTCTTCTACATTTTAAGTTCAATTATAAGTTAAAACTACGTCCACTTCACGTATATTCATTATATAAAACACAAATTGATATTCTTTATCCAACACTTTCCATTGCTTATTTTCAATATGCTTTTACTAAATATTCTCTATCCCCACTATCTCATACAACACTAGCACCCACCACTACCCAAGTTTAGGGGGTTAGGGTTGGGAGAGTTGATTCACATTTTTGTTCTTATATC
>JACGDI010000938.1:649394-691345 GCA_014898725.1 Jacaranda copaia | reverse complement strand
CAATATCAACTCAATCCACCGGACTCTCGGACCATTCAGCTCATTGCAGCATCACTAGTGATCCTAGAAAACTAACAAAATTGATCTCCTCCATCTTTGGCAAATTCCAACAGCAATAAATTAAGTACAATATTCGATTCAACAGACTTTCACTACAACTTTTATGCCTCCGAAAATAAATGCAGTTATCCAGTACTTGTTGGTCTATATCCCTCTCCTTTTTTTTTCTCTTTTTTTTTTAAAAAAAAAATAAAAACAATACCAACCTTCTCCATAAGAGACACAAGGATTTGGGCAAAACATGGAAAGCTGGGAACAAGAGGCTTGAGGGTGATGCGGGGCTGAGCAAAGATCTGCAAATCCACAACCTGCAATGTACAAGCAACAATTTATATTTTTCTTTTTAATAGGTTAATAGTCAAGTTGACCTAAAAACTCAAGATAGGTTTACATATAATGCAACTGATAAAAATATTCTAATATATCAAAATAGCAGACAACCTGAACTGTTGCTTTCAATCCGAATGCTTTCACAGCAACTGTGACATTAGGATTCCCAGCCCATTTCAGTGAAGGCTCCATAATCAACTCCTTTTCTTCAGTGTGATAGACCTTCATACCTGCCATGAATATTCCAAAGGTTCATTCCAGGTCAATCAAGTATTTGTTCAGATAACAAGCTTAGCCAACACAGAATACCATGAGTCAACTAGCAGACAGCACATGGCCCACAGAAAAAATTGCAATATACAAGGAGATCATCAATTAAATTATCATTTACCAAACAAGAATTTCACATGCGAACTGATTCCTGGACGTCTCAAAGCAAAAGTCTGTCTTATGCCTATCTCAGTAATGTCCATATGAAATGAATAATAAGCAACAAGATGGCGGGTAAGTTTCCCCCTCATTCACTTTTCTCATAGACAGTGCAACTTTGCAGTTTGTACTCCATAGTTCTTTTTCCCCTGCATCCACTTAACCATGCCCTTGTAAAAATCCACTGCTAAGCTATTGCAGTATGTACAATAAAGAGTTGCTTTGCAAAAATAAAGACAAGAAGTGTTTATTCTCTACACCTCAAAAGCATTACTACTACTGCCTACAATATGGGCATGAATATATTTACTTGATTTTGCAGCTGAACAATGCATTCTTGTAGTGGTTATTAATTGTTTCAAATCTTCAATCAATTTACTCATTAATTTGCCGAAGATAGAAGCATATTATCTAATAAACCCAATTTAATTTTTGCTTTTAACATGACATTTGTTGGCACATATGTTGTTTGTAAAATACTTTGTTTACACTAAGACACTGAAACAGAAAAAATGATTTAGCAAAACTAGTGGCAATTACTTCACTGACCTTGAAAGGTAGGAGGCAGAGATCCCAAAGTTAGTGATTCAAATTCAACAGATTCAATTTTGTATTTGGAACTTTGCTCCTCGATAATAGGAGTAGCTATGTTTTTGGCCGTCTTGCAGATCGCCTACCAAAAATAGACGATTGATGCATAAAAGCAATGAAAAGATATCTTATAAACAAAGCAATGGCAGATAACACTCGATGAAAATCAATACCTTGTCCAAGTAAGGCCACATAACTTCAAGAAACTTGTTGAGCCAGTCAATCTTTCGGTTCAGCAGAGAAGCAATATAAACATTAACATTAGACAGTTATTCATAGAAATAACTGAATGCTTAAGTGACTAAGTAACCAAGTAAATATAGTGGAAGTGACCAAGTCGCCCTGAACTTACACGATCATAGTCTGGATTTTTCACCCACAAGGGTATTTCAGGAAGTAATCGCTGCAAACTTTGAGAGTCTTGCTCGACCAAAGGTCGAATTACAGGATCCTGATAAAGTCAGGAGTCAGAATTTCACACATTTGGCACCACATTCCAACTAATCTAGAAATCATCTTCCATATGATGGGTTATTCTTCCTTGCACAAGAAACTAAATTAAAAAATAGAAGAAAGAACAAATGGTTCCCCATGTAGGAATTACAGAACAACAGATGTATTCCATCTAAATCACACAAATGGAAATTAATAACTACCGAGAAAAGGCTATGACGTAACAGCCCCAACTGATATGTCCAATCTTCATCAAGAACAGGAACTCTATAAAGGGTGGAACCAGATGATGTATAGACAAAACATACTCCAATAGATAAAGTCATCTAAAGAACTATTGTTGTGCTTAAATTCCATCTATCTCAACATTTTTTCCCTAAATTCCATGGCACCTTCCTAAATATCTATTATTTTACTTCTATTTCCATGCGAGTGATGGGATGTAAAATTTGTTACTTGGCACCCCAATCAAAGTGAAAAGTAGAATGGTCTTCTTAATAGGTCGAGTGCATAGAGCACTACATCCCCCCACTTAACAAAAACTAGGAAGTGACTCTAAGGACACCTGAAACGCAACTTAATGCCTCAATAACGTTGCCCTATCTGGCAAAATACCATGGGTTTTCATTTTCAGCCATACTTGCATGGGCTAAGCACTTGTTTGTAAGGCATCCCACTTAATACTCTCATACAAATGGGTTTCAATTTATTTTTATATAAAATCAAATGAATTTACACGGACAAATGCATGATTTTCTTTTAGTCTATTGCAATCGGGTCTTACATTAGGAAACCTGATAGTATTATCACTTCCCAATCCAATTCATTCGACCACACAATTAGCCAAATTGCGTACCAAAAGCATAACTTTGTAGCCTTTATTTTGTTTCAAGTATCTCTCACTCATCAAAAATAGCAAACAAAACTGCCCGATTGCCTTGGAATTTACATATATAGATAAGAAAGGAATATTTTTAATAGTACTATCACCGCTATCAATGGCGATTTGGGCAAATTATCAACCATTCCAAAGCATCAAGTAGAATTCAACATTTGACACAAGTCATCGAGCTCATTCAGCAAATAGCGACATAGACAAGTGAAAAATCATTTGAACACTTCTTATCCATCCTGCATCTCCTCACGTGAATATTTTCGGTAAAGCTACAAGATAACAATCAACGAAGAACCATGGGTATGAGGATAACATTCAAAGAAAAAAAAAGGAAATAGAAATCCACAACGAACCCAGTATGTATTAGTCTCCAGCCAGTTTCCTTCTACTTCTCAGTCTATTTCAAAATCCCCCCAACAGAAAATATAACAGAGAACTACTGCAACTTCCCATGATAAAATCAAATCATTTCTCACAAGTCTGCACATATATCACAAGAAACAGCAATGCATACAGTTCCTACCAAAAGATGAAATGCATGTATTCATTCAGAAAATACACATTCCTTATTCATAAAACACAAAAACACAAAAAAGCTGCACCGTGTGGGAGACGGATGAGCACCTTAACATCGCAGGGCTGAAAATAAATGAACAAGTAATATCCAACCACCAGCCCACTAGAAATCCCAACTCCAAATCCACAAAATCCCATTATTGTACTGAAAAACCCCATCTCCAACAAATAGCTCTGCCCTTCTGAAATCTCAAGCAACAACTTCTTAAAGTCGAATCAAAGTTCAAGCTCAAATACTGAAAATCCTGCTATCCTGAGTCCCAGCTCTTCAATCAGGTGTCCTCCAGAAAATCCATTGACAATTAATCGCCGTATCCTAAAAATAGAGATTTATCAGCCGAAGTACAGGTGTCATAAGCGACAATCATGAAAAGACAAAAGTATCCTTGCATCTATCTTGACTGAGTTAGCTGTACGGGTTTGTGTGCACTTTAATGTCTTTTCATGTTGGATCTCAGTCGACCGCGTTGCGATTTTGGCGTACTGTGCAATAAAGGGAGAAAAAGACTTTTATTCCCAGCGAAGCAAGTTATATGCGTTGATGGGTTTATGGGTTGGGCCCGGCCCATAACAGTGGGCCCAAATGTTTGTATGATGGCACGCGACGTTGACGTGATGTAATATGAAGAGCTGACATTTGGGCTTTGTACGGTGTCGCTTTTGATAATATGACTCCGACTTTTGCCTTTATGGTTTAGCGCTTTCTCTAGCACTAGTAGATTACAAGTATATATAAATAATGTTAATTACATTTTGTCATCCAAATTATTCAATTTTTTATGCTTAATTTTTAAATTTTTTATACACTTACTTATCTAAATTTTATATTTTTTTATACAATATCATCTATTATCATTTTTAGTGAAATATCCTATCATAATTCTATCATGTGCAATGCACATGCCCATTTTTAAGAGCAAATTGAAATCATTTGTGTTGCACGTTTTAGAATCACAGTGAAATATTTCATCAAAAATTGCAATATATAGCATCGTATAAAAAAATACAAAGTTCAGATTGTAAAGAAAAAAAAATTATGAAGCAAAATGAAAAAAAATCAAATAATTCAAATGACAAAGTGTAATTAACCCATATAAATATGATGACAAATATTTTTAAAGGTAAATAGCACTCAACCCTTCAACTTAGTGTTGTTAAAGCATTTTACCTCTAAATATAATTATTGGCAGATCATATGATAAGAGAAAATGTTATTTTTGTTATTTTCATTTTTAAATATAATTAACCCATATAAATATGTTAACATCTTTTACACTCAAAATCATTGGCAATATATGTATATCCAATAAATAGTTGTTTATTGCTGGTGGAATTTTTCTTTTATATTAAAATATAAATAATGAACCATTCATTCAACTTAAAGGGTGTTTGGGTAAGCCTATAAGTTTTTTAAAACATCTTATAAGATGTTTTAAGAGCTTATAAATTAATAAAAAGTGTTTGATAATTTTTTTAAAAAAAGAGTTTGTAAAATCATAAAATAAAATGTTAGGAACTTATAAATTCTTTTGAAAAAAGTAAAGAGACCCAAACTTATTTTGAAAATCATAACAAGCTCCATCATTTTTAACCATTTAATTACAAAATTGTCATTTTTAATATATTATAAGCTCTAAGATATTATTTTATCCAAACACTTCAACAATTTATTTAAAAAATAAGATCAAACATCTTATAAGTTCTAAAAATATTTTATAAGATATAAAAATTTATAAAATATTTAAAATAAATTTAACCAAACACCCTCTAAATATGCTTGCTGTTCTTGCAACCTCGTTTAGGGTTTCTAAGCTGATGCAAAAACCTGGTTTATTTTATGTGCGTGCTGTCACTTAGTATGCCCTTTGGCCTTAGGGTCTGCATATTATAAATCAAAGTTTCTTGCTTCCGTAATTATGAACCAAACACACATTACATAGTGGAATAACTCAATACGCCATGAGAAATGACCTAAAAATAATATGAGGATATAAAAGAGCTTGTATGATTATCTCAAGAAACGTTGCTGATAAGTTTGATAAAAATTGTAGATTCGAACTTAATTTAAAAAAAAAAAACCCAACAATTTGGATGCTTGAATAAACAATTATTAGTATATAATTACTTAAAATATAAATGATATTTGAAATAGGAAAAAGTCCAAAAGTCGACTTGTTATTTTGATGTTGAATACAGTATAAATTTTTAATATGTAATAATTTTAAATATAAAAATATTTAAAAATAAAAAGAGCTTGAGAATTGATTCACGAGCTATTGTACAATTAAATTAGAACTCGAACTAGACTCGTTACAAAATTCAAGTTTAAAAACCTCAAGTTATAAATTAGTTCATCGTAACTCATCTTACATGTGTAAACAAACGGTGATGACTTGATTCTATGCACATTTAGGTAACTAGAAATGGATGTTAGGAGTTAGAGGATATTCGGACAAGTTTATAAATCCCTTAAAATAAGTTTAGAAAAAAAAGGAGTTCGCTTAATAATTTTTATACTTTCAAAATAAAATATTAGGATTTTATAAAAAAAATTTAAAAAGATAAGTTTTCTAATTTATTTTTGTGAACTTACAAGCTCATTGAATTTAATTTATATTAATTATAAAATTAATACTACCAACATCTTATAAGTTACAAAAAAATTGGTTTACTCCAAACAATTCAAGGGTTTACTTTTGATAAAAAAATCAAACATTTCATATATTTTAAAAATACTTTACAAAATATAAAAGCTTATAAAATTTTTTAAATAAATTAAGCTAACATCTTCTTAATCAAGCCGAAATTCAATTAAGAATTAACATTTCTAGATTTAAGAAAAAGGTCTCGATTCAAAAAAACATTTAAAAGGTTATAGTTTAAAAATGCAAGCCAACTAAATTAGCTTAGATAATTTAGAAACTCGATTTAATTCAATTCAATTGTGCATTATTACAAAGAAAACAAACAAACAAAAATGCTCCCTTAGTGTAAAATCATTTTGTTTTGAGCAATTATATCCTCACACAATGAAGATTGTTTTCAATGTATTTTGCTTAATCTAATTGACAAAACAAAGGAAGGAAAAACAAACAAAACAATAAATAATATATTCATCCAAAAATGCTTTACCAATGGCTAGTTGTGGGTTGCTCTACACTCCTATGTTATCAAAACAAAACATAAAAGATAAAATATTCTAACTCACCGCATTATCTCAAAACTTCAAAAATATCTCTAGAAAATCAAGCATAACTTTTCTTCAGCCGCACTTCACTTGGATCGCCAATGTTTTCGCCATATCAGGGCAAGAATCATTGCCATCATCATACATTTATTCAAAAATGCTTTATCAAAGACTAGTCGTGGAATGCTCTATAGTCCTACATTATTAAAACAAAATATAAAGGATAAAATATTCTAACTTATCGAATCATCTCAAAAATTCAAAAATATCTCCAAAAAATCAAGCATCACTTTTCTTCGAACCGCCGCACTTCACTTGGATCGCCAATATTGCGAATCAAGCATCACTTTTCTTCGAACCGCCGCACTTCACTTGGATCGCCAATGTTTTCGCAATATCCGGACAAGAATCATTGCCATCATCAACAAGTTTCTCTCTTTCAAATGGGATTATGCATTTGGTTTTTCCCAAGCATAGCTGTTCAAACAAAACAACACGAACCAAAACCTCTTACTATGACAAGACATTTCAAAAAGAAACAAACAAAGAACATTGGTTTGTTGCCGGTCAATTAGAATAGAGAATTTAAACCGTTACCTCTTCAACGAGTCTGTGGGCCTTGGAAGAATCGCATTTCCCAGGTTGAAAAAATCCACAGGCGCCCTCAACTTCACCAAAGTGCACGAATTCTACTTTCTCCACGACCTTTCTGTCTGGACAAGTGAGATGTGCAGCCTTAATGGGGTCTGAAATGGACCGGAACTCGTTATCTTTCCTCTCCCACGACTTTACGTGTGGTGGATGGTACTCTGTTATTACACTACAAATCGTGTCTCTATTAATTATCAAGATTTCGATCTTCTCAGGGTTCCCTCCTGTCTCCTCAAACACCACCAAGAGATTGTCTTTTGGCTTCAAGAATGCTCTTGGGATATGGTACTCTTCTTGGGTAGGCTTCTCGAGTGGCGACAGATAAGACACCCAATAACGGCCGATGCTTTGGCCGTTAACCCAAATCATTCCCTTTTCCATGCTTGTCATTCTCAGTGCAACAGGGTTGTCCCCTTCTGGGGCATCAAAGTATGCCTGAAAGGAACAAGAAAATAGTTGTCTGAGTATTCGTAGTTTTAGTATTCTATTTACTTTTTGTGGTGATTATTGTACCTTGTACCAAGTAACAGATTGAGAAGCTTGATTGTAAGGAGCCCAAGTGACTTTCTTGGATCCTTCTTCTGTGTATAACTGCATTTTCTCTCCAGCCACGCCAACCTGCATATTTTGTCACACAATTTTAGTTCAAAAGAAAAATATAAAAAGACAATAAATTTGGGGAAATACCCAATACTTATTGTATAGTGTATTACTTGTTGGCCCCAGTGGTTTTCGGTGATATCAAGAGTTCCAGACATTAAACCTTGGAGGGTGATAGCTCTGGGTCCGGCAAACCTTTTCTCCATGTAGGCTCCACTATTCTACAGTTGGGAAAATTAATGTTTTCTATAGTTAGATAAAAAGAAAAAAAAATGAATGGATTTATTTGAGATTTGAGAAAATGAAAAGGAAGTAGGTTGAATTACCGGCAAACCAACTGTCATTGCTAACAATGATATATGGTTAGCTCCAGGCTTTAAATTGATAGACTTCTTGAGAACATGGCTCTTTTCAATATTGCTTCCATGCCCAAAACCTGGAATTCACATTAGTTTCAGCAAGAGAATTCTTTGATACAAATTTGACTAATAGGAAAACATTCAGGACAAGAAATTCCTGATTCTTGTGATTCTTTTTTGATAGTTACCTGCGTACTCTCCATTGACAAATGCAGCCAAAGCATGGCCAAGACTTGCGACCTGAAGGACTGGAAGAATGTCTGAGCGCATTGGCAAGTCGCGCCTGTCCAAGTTGATGCTGGAAAAAAGAATATGTTTCAAGAGATTATATCATTTTTATTCTTGAATCCCATAAGCTTATTTTTACTTCCATTGATTTTATATATATATATATATATATATCTGTATGTATGTATACCTGGTGCTGTACCAAGCGTAATCTGAGGTGTCACTTGTGAAGTCGTATAATTCCCTTGGTCTCCTGCTTTTCACTTCTAAATCAGCAATAGTAGGAATGCTTTCCTTGAACATCTCCCATTTGGTGATCTTAGCTTTTTCTGAGGGAATAAAGTTTCTTGAACTGTGTTGTGCGACAACCTAAGACATTAGGAGAAAATAAGAATTCGATAACACGCGGTTAACATTGTTCTAGTCCCACAAAATTCACTTTTATTTAGACTTTTACCGTTTGAGTGTTGTAAACTACTGTTTTACAGTCAGGAAGAATGCTGATGGATTTAGCTGGGAGGTAATACTCGAGACCCCGGAAGCTAATAGTCGCAGGTTCCCTTGTGTCGTTGTTGGTCAAGAATGCAGCACAAATCTTAGTTCCAGGTTTCTCATAAGTTGTTATCTGTTACAAGAAATGCCCACATTTGTCATTGATCCACATGATGTTTTGTTCTGTAAAGATTTTGGAAAATTTGTCCAATTTTCTCTCTTGTTATACCTCTAAATCCTCATTAACCTTTACCACATTCTGGGTGCCCCAAAGCAATGGCTTCTTGGCCAATCTCAAAGCCCTGTGCAAGTCTCTCAAGTGGCCGAATTTGGGTTCCCTCTTCAGACCTGAAACAGACAATCACAGAAACAGTCAGTTACTTGAGTGATTTGATTTACTGTACTGAAAAAGTTGGTTAGATTCTTGTGAAGTTCTTGATACCATATTCATCTAGTGGAGCTTCATCATAGTAACGTGTTGTCACGAAAGATGAGCTTGTTCTGCCAAAGTTGGTTCCACCGTGGTACTGGGGAATTAAAAGTAGTCGAATTCCACCATAAGATATATTGTCCAAAAAAGACATTCTTGGTTTAATCTAGTAGTTTCAGAATACAGCAGTGTACCATGTAATAGTTGTTGAGGGTACCGTTTCTTGAAAAGAAACGAGCGACAGCAAATGCTATATCTTCTGCAGCACGCTGGGAGGGAGGGTCACCGAACACTCTATACCTGCAGTAGAATTTGTCCATCAATATTCATTTATCAAACTAATCAAGAAAAAGTGATAATCTTCGCATAATCCTTACTGCGCTGTCCAGTTCTCAGTCCAGAGAGATGGCTTATCAGGGCCATTTGGGCCGGGGAAAGTGTCTCCACACTGCCTCCCATTGCAAGTACTAATCTGAAACGATCAAAACCACAAAATCCAGCATATTAAATTTTCCATATTTTCAACGTTGATAATAAAAAAAAGAAACAAAAATAGAAGCAAAACTTACTACTGAAGAAGGGGCATCCTTTTGCTTGCACATGACCCAAGGGATGCCACCATGCAGACCAACAGCCATCTCTGCTGCCCACCTCACGTACTTCAGGCCATTTTCCCTGTATGCAAGTTGGACATTGTTGTACTCGTTTTCGATCTGCGGTGTCAAGAAATGGAAAAAGTTCATGAAAAATGGAAAAAACATATATATATTTTCATCATAAATAAAAAAAGACTAACCCAAACTGTACCTGTGCCATGATAATTGGACCTCCTTGATCTGCAAAGAGTTTCTCGTCTTCTACCATGTTAATAATCTTCTCAGCATACTTTTTCATGTGGTACTGCATTTCAGAGATAATCCCAATTAAATCATTTTTATAAGTTTTTTACATTAAAAAGAGAAAATAGAAAAAGACAACAAATCAGACAGTCAAGAGTTTTTACCATGAAAGGCTCATTATAGGTTCGGAATGTGATGTTTGGAACCTTTTTTAACCAGTATGGAAATCCTCTGATAAAACCAAACACATTCAGAAAAGTGTCAATCAGAAATCCCTCCAAAACTAAGTTCAATGAATTTTTTTGTTTTTTTTTTGGCCTCTTACCCCAAATTCCATTCAGCCTCAATATAAGGTCCTATCCTGAGGGTAGCCCACATACCATGCTCCCCAATCATCTTGATGAACTTCACCAAGTCATAATTGCCCTCAAAATTGAACTGCAAATAATGCAGATGAATTCAAAAAAAATGAACGAGGAGCTGTATAAAATGAAATTTTATGTAAAATACTGCAGAATTGCAGTAAAAGCGACTTTTTCTGTCAACTTTTCTACTATCACTCCCAGAAAACCAAATTCTGCTTGCATAAACTTATTAAAGTACGATTAACCTCTGAATTTGAAGTCACTGTTTTATACAGTTTCTGAATAATAAAAGAAATAAAAATAAAAAATGTCTCAAATAATATATTTACTTACCTGGCCTTGGACAGGCTCATGAATATTCCAGAACACATAAGTTTGTATGAGATTCAGGCCGCCTTCCTTGGACCTCCTAAGGAGATCAGGCCACATCTGTGGATCATCACAATAGATCTCACATAAGCTTCAGAAAATCACTTTCATTCATCGAAACGACTAGTTCAAAGATCAGACGGTAGAACTTACATCAGGAGTGCTGCGTGGGTAATGGATTGAGCCAGAGAAGAGCAGTTCCCTGCTTCCATTGATGATCAACGAACGCGCATCGTATGTCACGACGGGCTGATTCTTCTCTCCACGGCCATAAATACTTGCCACGAGCAACGACAAGATGAGTAACAACAGAGTTCTTCTCAGTTCAGCCATCTTCTTTGTCTTTGTGCAGACACTTGGATGATTTTCAAACCTTAATTCTAATGATCTTTTTGTGTTTCTTGTTTGGGGAATGATGGAGAAAGAACGAAATGGTGTCTTAAAAAAGCCATGCAAAGGCAGATGTTAATACCAAGAAACAGTAGTAATGTCAGGCATGGGAGTTGTTCTCGGATTAGTTGTGTTTTCAGCTATGGTTTTGGTGTCTATGTTTAGAAGTTTGATTCATGTTTGTGGTGGCTGTTGTTGGGACTGTGAGTAAGTTCTTTGAGCTGTGCTGATTTGTTGGGTGAATTTTTCTTGGATGAGAGTTAATAACGGTTACTTTGGACAGACTTTTTGACTATGTTATATGGCGTTGATGAAGTTGAGATTTGTTTAATAAGTAGGGCTGTAAATGAATATTTAAAAATTTGGTTATCGTTTGTATTTGTATTAGTTATACAAAATTTATTTGCATCCGTTTAAAGTGGATATTATTCGTATTTGATTAGCAGATATCCATTTATAAATGAATATGAATATGGTAAATACGTATTCGATTCGTTTAATTTCTGCTCCGAAAACATATTTATTAAATAATATATTATTTATATTTTTTAATAAAAAAAATTATAATCCATGTATGTATATATATTATATAATGGAAGAATTGGGAAGAAAATGAATAAATTTAAAAAATTATTGTAATATATAGAAAAAAATTGGAGAATAAAGTTAATCAATCCAATTATTGATGATTGACTTTATAATTACTATACTTAAATGCCATTATTTTTAGTAATAAGTATTGATAGTCAATTATAAAGCCAATTATTAATTAGAAATTATGTTATTTGTTTGATTATTTTCTTTTTAATAATATTATATAGTTCCTTCTATTAATTAAAATATGTATTTGTTGTAAGTTTACAGATTTATGTATTTAGATATTTGTAAATAAATATTTAAATAATTATAATTAAATATACATATAAAAAAATAATTTGAATACGGATAAGTTTAATAAAATATGAATAAATTTGAATAATTATAATCGAATATAGATATATCCAAATTTGATCGATATTCAACGGATATGAATTCGGATATTATTTTTTAATATTCGTCAAATTTGTATTCGTATCCGAATATTCGAAAAGTTAAACAAATATGAATATAAAAACTGCGTATCCAATCCGTTTAATATCCTTTTACACTCGTATTGATGAGGAATTATTTGGTTCAATTGTTGTGAGAATTGAATAATGAGTTTTTATTTGATGGTTTTGATGATACCATGTTAAAAATATTTTTTGGGTTTATTAAACAATGTAATGATGTATGGGCTTGTTTGATTATGAATTGGAGCATTTTGCTAAAATAATTTTTGAGAGGTGGGATTGAAAAATGTAATGATTGTTTATTTGTATTTTGAGTGGTAAACAGATAATGATTTGAAAGAAAACTGTTTTTGTGTGTTTTGGAAAGCGACAAGATATCACATCAATAACTCTTTTTTTGAGTTTGTATGGTGAAATTGATATTTTAAAATTATTTATGAATGTGTATATATAGATTGGTTTGAGGGATAAAAAATGAGAGGGTCAAACAATAGAGAATGAGTAGGAAAAGAACTATGAGAGTATTTTGGGTCTTTTTGGATGTATTTTGGCTGTTTAGATTTACTATTTCAATTTATGTTTCATATTTTATTCCATTGCATTGATATATAACAAGTGTATTAAATATTTTTTTATAAAAATAATAGATTGAAAACTAAATACATTTGGCATATATATCACATTGAAATAAGAGATGAAATACATAATGAAATAAATGATCCAAAGTGATATTTTAGATAATGGGATTGAAGGATATAATAGTTGTTTGTTTATGTTTTGGAAGTTGGAAAATGTTTTGGTAATTTACAAACAAACAAGTCTTATATAATTTCTTAAGCTATAATATTAAAATGTTTAAAAACACATTACATATTTCATAGTTCCATTTTAAGAGATATTTGACATTCAATAAATATATCATTATTTTTATAAAAACACTTGGTGTTATCCCATTAATTGTGGATGTCTTAGGTCGATTAATAGAGTTTTATTTTATGACATCAAGTTAAATATATATATATATATATATATATATATATTTAAGTGGAACTGTCTTATTCAAAAACAATAATATTATGATCCTGTGTGGCTCAAAATCAATTATGATGCTGCAATATTCAGAAACACTAATGCCTCAGGTGTGGGAGGGGTTGCAAGGGATCACAATAAAAAATTCATATATATAGGATATAAAAAATTCAGGGGAGTTTTGGAAGTAGAAATGATAGAGGGTTTGATTATAAGAGAAGCATTGAATTGGATTAAACAGTCAAGAATGGGATCAAGTGATAGTGGAATCAAATTCTCAAGAACTCGTCAATGCTATAAATAGATAAGACAATATTTTATCTGACATTGGTCTTTTTATTGAAGACCGCATACAATTAAAAGAAGAGATTAATAGTCTTTGAGTTCAATTTGTGAAACAATCTGCGAATTCTGTTGTTCGTGCTATTGCTAGGGCGTCGGGTTCTTTAGCTAATCAAGAAATTTGGAAGGATGACCCTCCTCATGTTATTGTAACTATGTTGGAAGCTGATTTATCTCATTTAATAAAATTTTTACTTTTAGTTTAAAAAAAATTGGAACTACCTTATTTGATTAATAAATTTTAGAAATAATGCTATTTTTGTCTTCTAAAAAAAATTTTATTTTTCCAAACACTATCATGCATAAAATTGATCCCCCAAAAAAGGAAGAAAATGGGAACCTAAAATTAGATAAAGAGGACAGATCTGTAAACAATAATTAAAAAACTTTATAAAAAGCAAGAAACTGATTGAGATCATATTGATGAGTAGGGGTGTAAGTTGAGACAAATTGATTCAACTTGATTTGGAAAAGTTCAGATTGAGTTCGAGATTATTTAAGTTTGAATTGAGTTGATTGAAATTGAGTCAAGTTTGAACTTTAAGATGGTGGCTCATGAGCCGGCTTATGAGCCTTAGTATTTTTTAAAATAATATGTATATATTAAATAATATATAAAAATAAATTTCAAAATATAATTTTTTAAAATATAATTTCACTTATATATTGCTTATTAATAAATAATAATTTATAAGATACTAATTTATAATTTATAAAATACTAAAAATAAATAGGATGATATATTTGAAAAAAAATGTAAATTTTCCAATTCAAACAATTCTATAGAAATATATAATTATATAATAAAATTTCATTGTGTGTAATATATTATATATGATTACTGTATGTTTTTCGATTTAATAATATAAGTATGAAATTAAAATTCATCATTATTTTAACAAATTTATTGTTATATTTTAAGGTTTAAACTTTAACAATCAAAACATTAATCTTGAAATTTATAAAAAATGATGATGCTGTTAGATTTGTTAATTGATAGAATTTTTCAAGAGTTTTATATGAAATAATGAGGACTAAATTAAGCCTAATGAGCTCGAACTCAAGCTTGGTTCAAATTTGATTGTGGCTTGATATCTTATGAGCTTATCAAATTCGATATTTATCAACAAGCTAAAGTTTAAGCATAAAATTTAGAGCTTGAGCACATGTATTTTAAAATAAACGAAGTTTGAGATATTGAAATTTTTTATAAGATCAACTTGTTTACAGCCCTAACCAATACTTATCATAGAAAATGATGATGATGATGATAACAATAATAACAACATGCAAAATTACCAAGGCTTTGTTTGAAAACGTTCTCCCTGAACAAGCCTGTTTCGGGAGAACATTCCCAATAATTCCAACAAATTTTCTTCATTTCATTGCACATAAAATGCCCAAAGCCCCTTATTTTCTCATCCAATAACCAAAAACTCATTGAATTTTGTGTTCTTTAAGGCAACTATCCCATCCCATCCCACCATCCCATTATATCCGCCACTTTTCTCTCCTCCCAACCAAGCCATCTCTCTCCCCCCTACAATATTTAATAACAACAACAACAATAATAATAGTAATTATAATAATAATAGTCATAATAATAATATTATTATTATGCCAAGTCAAGTTGCTTGTGGCCTGGTGGCATAAATTTCACACATAATATGAAAGGTCACAAGCTCGAGCCCTAACCGATTTGTATAAATAAAAAAAATTATTATTATTAAATAACAAAAAATTCAACTAACAAACAAATTTATAAAATATTATAATACAATCCACTTAATTATTATATCAATCATTACAAACTTATAATATAATTATATCTATTTACTATATATACACACACATATATATAGTATTTTTTATTATTATTCTTACAATTAAAAAAAATTATATTAAATTTTACCCCCAAATACTAGCACGAAAGCAATAATGTGACAGTTACAGAAAAAAATGCCCCACACAAAACATAATCAAACATATCAAAACTCTTCAATTCCCATTTTTCACTATTCTTAAAAACATAACCAAACATCAATTACATTCCACGATCTTCATTTCATATTCTCCCATAATTTTTTATCATTTATTTTTTAAAACACATAATAAATACATAATAAAATCAAACATAAAACATATCCAAATACCACCCAAATATCTCCTCCGGAAATTAGTTTCCCTCCCAAAAATTCAAAATCTCCCTCCACGAAACCAATAATGCCCTAGCACCGTAGCAGTCCGGATTTTCTTTTCAAAGCATACAACAATCAAACATCGTTAACCCAGTAATCAGCTAGAAACGATGTCGAAATCGAATCACCAAGATGACCTCGATCTTCTCCTTTCCCTTGAGGATCGTGTTCTCGAGACCCCGCCTGCTTCTCCTTCAGGTACCTCCTCCCCCCGGTAACAAACTGTGTACGCACTCTAATTTCTTCGAACGAATTTCGCGCTTTTGCTATATTTAAGAATTTTCAGGTATACCATGGTCTGGTGTTGATATGTATGAAATATGTGCTTTTGTACTTGGATATTTCTTGAGGTTCTACAATGGGGTTTGCTAAAATTATGCTGAAACTATCTGATTTATTTTTATGCCAAGTTAAATGGTAATCTGACTTGCAAACGGGATGGTGAAAGCATTGTAATAATTTTTTGTTTTACTAATTCGCATATAGGGTATTTATCAGATGATGGGATGCCCAAGCAAACGGGGCATGTCGACATGTCTGTCTTTCGAGATGTAGTACAAGATTGCCTTGATTATGATACTAAAGATGCCCGGACATCTCAGAAATCGATGCAGGGCAAGAATTCCACTGACATTGAGGTTGAAAAGTTCTCAGGGCTGCGGATCCAGTAGGTTATTTACCTTTTATCTTGATGTTCTTGTCAAAAATTTGTTGATGATTCTACTTTTCCAATTGAGTGAATTCGTCAAACTGGCGTTTGATTGTATGTCATAGTTATCTCTTCAGAAATGTTGTCCTAGTTAGATGTGCTGTCATAATGTTTAGCGTTGTAGGCCTCATGGAAGAAAATGAGGTTAAATGATTTAATTAATGTTTGTAAAGTTGTTGAAAGGAGAGCACACAGGATAAGGAATATACTACATTATAATTTATACATGAGCATCTAAATGAAAACATGTTTAGTTTTCCTTCAAGTTCTCTATCTTCACTATTGTGACCTGGTATGATGATCAAAAGTTTGAGATTGGTATAAGAGGGATTTGACTTTGTATGGATTTTTTTTATGAATTTATAAAATGATAATTCAATCTATAATAACTACAAGCATTGCAAAACAAGATAGATTTCTGTCCCAATCAAGTCCTAAAATATTAATAAGTGGATATCATATTATTCTCATAATTTTTTTTTTTCCTGTTCAGGAATCAAGTGGTATCGAGTGTTGAGTTGAGCAACCATTTGTCAGATATTAGATTTGTTCGGTTACCCACAATAAAGTAAGCCGCTCAAAAAATACTTTAATGTTTTATATAGCTGCCACTCATACAGCCATTGATGGTGCTATGTTCTGTAAATCAGGAATGTGCTAATGGGAGGAGATACTCTATCTGGATGTTGGGCCACTATTGGTGTGTTAACAGAAAAAGGGATTCAAAGGACTAGCTCTATTGGAAAGACTTTCACAATTTGGAAAATGGGATGTTTAGATGAAAATACTGTTTCTCTTTTCTTGTTTGGCGATGCTTATCAAAAGAGCTGTGAAGAGAAAATAGGAACCGTCTTTGTGCTGTTTAATTGCAGTGTTCGCAAGGATAACTCAGTATGAGTTTTGCTGTTCTGCATGGTTGTTTCCATAAAGGTTTTCCAGATTTCTAACTTTTCCTATAACTTTATTTCAGGGAGGCGGATTTTCTTTGAGTATCTATTCTGCTAAGCACATTTTAAAGCTGGGTACTTCAGCAGATATTGGAGTTTGTCAGGGTAAAGGAAAGGATGGAGTGGCTTGTACAGCAGTCATCAACAAGTATGTTAGGCCATCTCCTTTGTATCTTTAAGATAATGTTGAGGAATTAGTGCATCTAATGTGCCAAAGATTTTAATGTGGCTTGAAATTAAAGAAAAATAGTTCCACAGCTGATGTTCCATGTTCTCCATTTTCATTATTGACCATGACTCAGTTCCAGGAAATTGATACTTCATTTGTAGAAGCAAATCCATGCACTTGGTTGTCCTATTCACCCTAAATAGTCTGCTAATGTAAATTGAAAAAAGAAAAAAAAAAAATCCAATTGCTGATATCTTGTTTTATACTTTTGATATTATTATGACCCATCAAATAGAAGAATGATGTTTTTCCTAAGTAGTAACCTCTTTTTTATTTGATTGGAGGAAACATTAGTTCATTTACTTATCATGTTTATAGCTCTATATCCAGGAGTCAAACTTGTACAGTACACTTAGATTTCTGAAAGAGGACCATTTTGTATCACTTAGCTTTTCTTGTTGTGCGTATATTGTATTTGTCAATGCCTGCTAGTATTGTCTGTAGGATCACTCATTTTAAATAACTAATACCAATTTTTACATCTGCAGACGTCACAGAAAATATTGCAACTATCATAAACAGGTATACCTCCTATGTTGCAATCTACCTGCCTCAATCATTTCCAGATAAGCACAATTGACAATATCAACTCATGTGTTTACATTCTTGTGTAAAGAATGCATCAAAGCAATATACTTCTACAAGGGCAGAGCTCAAAGGAGGGTAGGTGATTATAGTCTCTGGCGAGGCATCGTAATATTCCCTGTTCATTCAGTTTCTCTTCTAATACAACTGTTCATTTAATCCATCAGGAATTTAAGGACAGGTTTCAGAGATTATCTCAAGTCAGAAGGAATTTATGTGGTTAAACCCGCAGGTGACAGAACAAACTTAACAAAGTCCACCCGGCCTGTGAAATTATTGTCTGTGGAAGGATTAAAGAAGGCACTAAGGTCTGTTTGAACTATTTCAATTTTGTTACTACTTTATTGGACGCCTATATTATAGGAAGCATTATCGGATATTAGATTTTTGATCATGCTTGTTTCAATTTCATAGATCCTTGAATATATATTTATAGCATTAACTTATGGCAGTTGCCCAACAGCAATTTGAGACACTTATTTTTTCTCCTATTCTTTTTATATAGCTTTAGTCCCATGCCTTGTAAAGTTATACTGTTGAGAGGAACTCCAAAAATACCTCTCTTCAATTGCAAATAGACGTACTCAGGGGCCAATTCTTGATGATTTTAGTTAAATATGCCATACGATTCACTTTGCCTAAGTTCTTATGACTCAACTCAACTTGTTTCAAGCAGCAATGCTGACAAAGTGACAACAAATGTACATTCACAGGGAATACGGTTTCTGAACCACGTCACAGGTAGGCTGTGACTGCTTGTGTACTAATTATAGATTTGAATATTCAATTTCCTATTAACTGATACATGTATTTTTAAGCTACAGGGAAAATGGGTCCTAGATTAACAAATGAAACTACTACTCTCCCACATCAGCAAAAGAGTAGAGCAGATAACAGGTGGTAGAAAATGTGTATTATTTCTTATTTACAAATTTTCTAGTTTTTTTGTTTGTGCTTTCCTGCTGAAAATCCTTCATACTGATTGCCCAGGTTCAGACCAAGTCAACAACCAGATGCCAAAAAATTGAAAATGGACCAGAGACAGGCCCCAGGCCAAGATACCAAGCAGGTTGGTGTAAAGATGATTGAGTTAGATTTTGCCAGTTCAGATGAAGAATGTGAGGTCTGACTTCCTAATTCTTCACTCCATATTTTGAAGTATAACAGAATAACTATTAAAAATTTGTAAATTTTTAAACTATTTCTCAGCTGGTGGTGTTAGTGAGTTGCCCATGGCTGAAATTTTTGGATGCTCTTCTCTTCAGCCCCAATTAATGATTTATTTGTATTTTTTATTTTCCCCAAACAATACTCTTCCTTTTTTTGAGTAAAAACGCTTTGGCATTTTGCATGTTCCTTTTTTATTCCCATGTTGACTGCAATTACTATTATTATTTTAAATGCATTAACCTTTGGAGTTTGAAGTTGACTTGTACTATATAGCAACAAATTTTGTGGGGTTTCATGAAATATTGAATGCATGTGCGCATACTTGATCTAGCTGTATTTCTACTGGTAGGTGGAGGAGAGTTGGTCAACTGTGCACATGAATTCTATTAGTATCGTACTATGACCTAAATCACAATTATGTGCAACTAATGCTTTTGTTTAGTTACTTAATTTCAAGTGATGGGTTGCGTAGTGTCTAATTAAATATGGCATAATTTCACTACCAAAAGAAAAAAAGAGAAAATTATAGGCAATAATAACGTATTCAGTTTAAGTTGATTATCATGAAAGCAACTTCCCAGTTCAGTCTTGAAGCTGTGCCTTAGGGGCTGTTTGGTTTTATTTTCATTTCTATCATTTTTAAAATGGTGAGAATTTGTTATGTGATATAATGTGAAAATGAAAATATGTTTGGATGAAATGTTTGAAAATATAATGATTATGTTGGTTTTAATAGATTGTAGGTAGAGAGAGATAGAAATAATGGAATAAAGATAAAAGATATATAGGTTATTGGAGAATGCGTTTTGAAAATGAAAATTGAAATTACATTAGGTGAAAATTTTTAAAAATTGATGATTTTTATTTTTGAAATAGTAGAAAATGAAAAAAGAGGATTTGGAAATAAAACCAAACACCCCCTTATTTTTCTTTATTTAAAAAAAAGGGAAAAACCAAAATACTAAAAAGTAAAAATACATGTAAGAAACTGAGGTTATGTTTGGTTACATTCTTTTCAAAATAAAATTGTTTTGGAAGAATGTAATTAAACATATATTTTTCTTTTTTCTCAAATGATTCCTAAAATAATTAGATTTTTTTTATAATTTAATTGGTAAATGATCAAAAATTTTATATTTTTTTACATTACAATCATTATCATCACATATATATATATATATTTATATATGATAATATTTTATTACTATATTATAATAAATTTTTTTACTAAAATTCATTTATATTCTTAAAATTTAATAAAAAGATATTGATTTAACTGCTATAATAAATTTTATCTATTCCTAAAGCAACAAAAATGTATTGATTTGATTGTTATAGTAAAATTTGTCTCTCTTCAAAACATAAATAAACATATCAAATTTTTTCAAAATAATTTTTTACTATCCCCAATTCATAAACAAACATATATCATATTTTTCAATACAAATTTTACATTCTCTAACTCCACTTTCAAAACTCAATCTTCCAAAACATATAATTTAAAATACATAATTTATAAATAAATATTAATAGATTTTGTGGTACATGCACGTGTTGTAATAGTGGCCAAGTTTTCCGGATGAAGTGATGGCCTCGTGGATGTATTTTTCTGAATCAGATTAAAACGTACCATTTTTGTGCCATTGGATTGCAAGAGCCGAACTCAACTAATTTTATATCGTTGTACCTCTTTTTTTTTTAAAAAAAGAAAATTTCAAAATCCGTCTGGTCCAAATTGAAATATGCTACAAAATAATATTAATAAAAATATCCAAACTTGAAAAAGTGGATATTAAAATAATTTTTTTTTTGGGAAATGGAAAACAGGAGAAAATGGTTGGTGAGGCTGTGGGTTAAGAAGTGGGATGTGAAAAAATGTTGCCATTTTTTAAATTCATACTATTTTATTATTATATCAATAAATTTAAATTTAATTTGATATAAAGTATTTATTATTATTTTAAAATAATTAGATTTTATATATATTTGAAAAAATATATTATTTGAATATAAAAATATTAACCACTTAAAAAAATTATAATTTTTGAATAAAACATTCAATTTTATTTTAAAAAAAATTCTTACCTATAAGTACTATTTCAATTTTTATATATCTGGGAAATTGAAAATAAAATTATAAATAAAACCAAACGGTCAAAAATATGTTGGATGAATTTCACTTTGCCCCTTAATTATATAGATATAAAAACATTTGGCCCTCTCAAACTATAAAGTGTACACTTTGTCCTTTCTAATTAAGCCTTAAGAGACGTGATATATTTTTTTTTAATTTTATCTTTCTTTTTAAAATATAGAATTGAAACTACTTATAATATTTAATAGTAGGATTAATTTCATAAATAAAATAACTTAAATCTTAGTGAATTAAAATCTAAATTAATTATTATTATTAATTTATACACATACACACATATTAAGAGATCGTTCAGGCTTGAACTCCTAACTTAGATTTATGCTATTAGGTTACAGGCCACTAGGCAATCCAAATTAATTATTTACATTATCAAGCTTTCAAAATTTTAATATCTTTTTAAATGTTCACGAAATAGGATAAAATTAAAAAAATCAATCATAATTTTTAAATTTTTTGAAAAAAGAAAGTAAAGTGCATATTTTTATAATTTGAGGGGTCAAAATGTGATATTCGCAATACTAGGTGGGCAAAAGCGAAATTCACCTTGAGGCTTGAATTTCTGCTTTATCTGTCTAAATGATTACTCTCCCACTCTCCTCTGCACTTCTCTCCAGCTGACAAAGGTACGCCTTTTCTCTTGTCTCAATCTGCGTCTGAATTTTAACTAACAATGATGCGGCTGGTGCGTTAGGCGTTTCATGATTATTCACGCACCCGCAATTTGGTACCCAATTTAGGCTTAAATATTCAAATTAGGGTTTTGTTTCCGTGTTGTTTAAGTTTTCTTATTTGTTGTTGTTCCTAATTTATGCTGTTAGTAGCTGTATTAGGAACTACCAGACTTTGTCGAGCATTGTTATTTCGTTTATGCAGAGGGGACACAATCTGAAGTAACTAAAGCTGAGGAAAACAGTTCGCCGGTTGCAGAGGAGTCGCCGGCGACAAGATGAGCGCCTCCAGGTTCATAAAGTGTGTCACCGTCGGCGATGGAGCTGTGGGTAAAACTTGCTTGCTCATTTCCTACACCAGCAACACTTTTCCCACGGTAAGGGTTCTTCTTCTTTGAGTTGCGTGTTTCTTTTCTGCCATTTTTTTATTGATATCTCATTTTAATCGACGGAAAAACTGATGATCTTGTTTGGAAGACTTAATGTTGGTACTATGAGACCCTGCTGCTTTCGTAGGTTTTGGCACTGTGGATCATTTTAATTGAAGTTAGAAATGCCTGTTTCAGCGGATTTTTCATCAATTCAAATTGCATGACTTCAAATTTAGGTGCCAAGCACATTTTTAATGTTATACTTCTACACTTTGTTTTGTGACTCAGGTGTTATGTTGGTGTGCCTGTGATTCTAAGAATCGACGTAGTTTATTGTCCAATTGCCTGCGTTAATGAAAATCTTAAATCTTTTCGCTTGAACTTCTTTTCCTCCTAATGCTTGTGGCTCTGTTTCTTTTTAATTACCTTAATTAGAACCGTGCCTATTCATGTTTAAGACAAATCCTTGTTTCAATGAACTAGAAGTAGATATGTTGTTTATTGTGCAGTGCAGCCTTTTCTTTTCTTTTCTTTTTTGTGTGTGTGTGTGTGTTTTATTTTTTCTCCTTTTTGGTATGGTTAAAATTTGGTAATTGTGTTTCTAACTCAGCATTTTCATTTTTTTTTCCATAAATAGGATTATGTCCCAACTGTATTTGACAATTTTAGTGCCAATGTCGTGGTGGATGGGAGCACTGTTAATCTTGGATTATGGGATACAGCAGGTGAATTGGTTGTTTCGAGTTAAAACCTGTTTTTTTGTTAATATTCAAATGAATTACTCAACAGGCTTGTCACCCATATTTTATTGATCAGGCCAGGAGGATTACAATAGATTAAGACCGTTAAGCTACCGTGGGGCTGACGTTTTTATACTTGCATTTTCCCTTATTAGCAAGGCTAGTTATGAGAATATCCCCAAGAAGGTGAGGCTTTCTTTGCCATTCTGGGTTGGATATTATCCCTTTCTTTTCCTGAAAATCTTGCCTCTTCATTCTTTTTCATTTCCCTGATAATGCATTCAAGAAAAAGTAAAAAAGAAACCAGAGAACACATGACTGGTTTTGTTAAAGTTTACTTCAGCTAAATGTACAGATTTCTAATTTTTGCATTTTTTCCTTTCCTTTTATGTTATTTTCTCCTTATCAGCTAAAAGGCTGGTGGGAGTTTTAAACTTCCTAATTCCCTACTGCCATCTGTTTCCCAGCCCATGCCAACCTTTTTTTCTGGGGAAAATTTTGAATTGCCTGTTTGCTAATAGTTCTTTTTTATATCTTGTTTTGATGCTTAGTGGATTCCTGAATTGAGGCATTATGCTCCTGGAGTTCCAATAATTCTTGTCGGAACAAAACTTGGTAAGGGTCTCTTTGCAGCTCTCTCTCTCTTTAACACTGTACTACTGCTAATTTTTAAGGTGTCTTTTTAATGTGGACATTTATATTGCATTTTACTTATATCCATTTGACTAATCATTCTGCACAACTGCATTAAATGAGGACCCTCAGATACTCTATCTAGGATTTGAGGCCGCTCGTTCCCATGAACAGTGTCCTATGGTTACGATGCCACCTTGGTGAAAATCTTATATTCTACTGAAATTTTACTGGGAAAAGCCACAGGAAGAATTTTTTTTGTTCCAATGTTGATTAGAGGGTACCACACTGCTTAAGTGAAATCCCTGTCGATCTATTTGAAGTGGTTGGCTAAGTCTACATGAAGAACAAAGTTAGGAAAACTTTAGAAGCAGAACACCTGTTACATAACTGGTGAGCCATGAAATACAGGGACGAAACTGTACTGTGAGAAGTGTAGATGTGATGCTTCAATTTTGTCCAGGGAAAAATAGTGGTCTTAAAATACAATCTGGTAACTGAAGTGTTTCCTAGGCATTGTTACATTTACCATATTCTAATACTAGCTGTATTATGTGATATCCATCAGTGCTGAGGGACATCTACTGCCTTCTCTTTTGCATGGAAGTTTGTTCTTTTTCATGCTTTGCTTTGAAATTCTCATTTCTGTGTTATTTGTTTACTTGAACTGACGGATGTGGAAATTGACATTGCCTTCTATATATATTTGACTATAAATATTACATTGTTTGATTTTAATTAATTAAGCTGATTAGCTTCCATAATTTCCAACTTGTCTGATGTGTTATAGGAAATCCTGAGTTATTTTGCTATATTTTGTCTTTTAGTGACCATGTCCCTGCTTTTTTATGACATGTCATAGTTCTTTGAACAAGAATGTGATATTGCTAAAGCTGATGTCGAAAGCTTACATAACATTAGTCATCCTTGGCATTGGGAGAAAAACTTTTAACGAGTACCAGAGCATATAAACTTTTCTTTTTTTGATGTCATCACTGGAACTTTTGAGGAATAGTTTGCTCCAATCATGCACACCTTTGCTTTGATTCTTCTTCCTCCAAGAAAAATGTGAAGGTTGGAGGAATTTATTCCATTAATAAGCTTTTATTAGGAGGAAAGATGGACAATAAAAGTGGCTGTCTGGCCTCAACCCTTGAAAAACCACTAACATGTGACATTTGCTGTTTGAAAAGTTATATGTTGTCAGCAAAGTTACATTCAAGTAATTATCCAAGTTAACTTCACTAGCTTTGCTTGTTAACAAGGAAGTAGTTACATATGTATTTAGAGAGAAGGGTGATTAGTTCCAAACAGGAAACTGTGAGCTTGTTAGCTTAATCTTCAGAATGAAAGTGGCAGAATTTAGCTCTTCTATCTTTTTTTTTTCTCCGCCTTAAAATCGTTACTTACCTGACTGATTCTTAGAGAAAATGAAATTATGTACGTGATTCAAAATTTTTTTGATTTTTATGGTATTATGGGTATATTCCGTCATGGCATCGTCTACTGTCCCCATTTGTAACAAAGAGGTTCTTACTACCAAGCTGAATTTACTTAGTTTGGTACATATTTTTGCATATCCTTTTAATGCATAGGTCTCCAAAACAAACACACCGGAAAAATAAGAAGATAAATGTCATTTTCCCATTTTACTTTGTTGCTCGTGTTAAGCCAGATTTCTCTTCTGTGGTTCAGTTTGAATAACTGTACTTTATTTCCTCCCAGATCTCCGAGAGGATAAGCAGTTCTTTATAGACCACCCTGGAGCAGTGCCCATATCAACTGTGCAGGTATAATGTTCTAATGTTTGGTTAAATCCTCTTTATTCCCCTGTATATTATTGATGGAGACTTAACATTATTCTCCTTTGAAGGGAGAGGAGCTGAGGAAGTCGATTGGGGCCGCTGCTTATATTGAATGTAGTGCAAAAACACAACAGGTTAAATTTACTTGGTCATACAAATTATATTTTCTCTTTTAACTCACATAGTTGGGGCTATCTTCTCATGTTCTCCTTGGAACCATTGCAGAATGTGAAGGACGTCTTTGATGCAGCTATTAAGGTTGTTCTGCAGCCACCTAAGCAAAAGAAGAGAAAGAAGAGAAAGGGTCAAAAAGCCTGCACTATATTGTGAATGCCTAAGAAATGCCAATATGAGAGATGATCTTGGGGATATCTTACCATGTTTCCTTTGAGTTCACTTTCCCACCCTTGAGAAAGCAATAACCTTTGAGTTATTGTCTTGACTGACTGTACCAGGCAGCTTCTTGAAGCATAATATTAGTTGGTTTCCCCATTCTCAGCTTTAGTTTGGATGTATATTGGTGATAAGAAAAATTTCTCCACCTTAAGCCTAGATTGTATGATTTGTGTTGTGTATTATGAAGTGTATACACAAAGTTGACCCTTTATAGACATGTCTTGGTATTCTATATTAGGTTATTGAAAGAAGGGCAGACAAATGTGATGGCAATGTTTGGTTGGTTACATTTTTTTCCAAATAATTTCCAACTCTAGAAAACAATAACAAATAATGTATACATTCCTCAATTTTAACTCTTAAAAAGCACTTGTTTATACCTAAAATATCCTTGAAAAAGAAGAAAAGCATCTCCACCTCTATTTTGTTAATCATTACAAATATATATATACATATATATGCTTCATTTATTCACGTACGTACAATTAATTTAAAAATATATTTACAGTAAAATATGTCTTCTACAAAATATTTTCAAATAAATAATTTATTCTTCCAAACCATAATCAAAGAGTAGATCATTCTTTAATTTGAACTCTTAAATACTTTTACTCCAAATGTTTTTTAAAAAACATCTAAAATTTAACCAAACATTTTCTGTGATTCTCACAGAAAAATCTTAATGGGAGTCTTTATGGAAATCATTATGAATAATTGCACAAAATCTATCACAATCTATCAAGATTAAGAGGGTGTTTGATTAAATTTATTTTAAACACCTTATAAGTACCTACATCTTATAAGCTGCTTTTTGATCTTATAAAATATTATATCTTATTTTTAAAATAAGTTGTTGAAATATTATGATAAAATAAGATCTTAGAGTTTATAAAATGTTAATAATGATAATTTTATAATTAAAATAGTTAAAAATAAAGGAGCTTATTAAGATTTTAGAAATAAGTTAGGACCTCGTTACTTTTTTTAAAAGAATTTATAAGTTCATAACATCTTATTTTAAAATTTTATAAAAAATTTTTTAAAAAAGATATTAAATATTTTTTATCAATTTATAAAAATTTAAATATATTATAAAATATTTTTAAAAATTTATAAACTCATCCAAATACCCTCTAAAGAGTGGCTCTTAATGTGGCATAAATATACTTAATTTATTCGAGCTATCATATCCCATCAAATTGAATGCAATATTTATTCCAAAAATTAAATAAGTTACCTGCAATTTGAGGACAACAAAAAGAAGAAAGTTGGGTGGTTGAGACCTTGACTGCATGTGCAGGCTGCAAATTGTCAAATCCGAATAATTAGAACAGACCAGACCCATCAGGCCCCCCCACCCCCAACCCCAAAATTGGTTTCATAAACTCTCTCCAGTCACCGACCATACAGTACATGCAAAATGCTCACCATGTAATGGAGGTTTTTCCTTTTTCCTTTTTCCTTTTTCCTTTTTTATTTTTCTTTTAACCAATAAATTTAAGAGTTAATTGCATTAAATTTCCAACCTATGGCCCTCGTTTCATATTACTCATTAATCATTATTGATGTATAATTTCACGCCTGAACTAATTAAAATGTGTAATTTTACTCCTTAAACTAATTAAAATGTTTGTCAACACCATATTTTGCACTATTCTGGCAGAATCTAACAAGAATATTCCGTTGCCTTCAGTCCATGTGTCGAATGCTCATTGGTTACATTTCACTGAAATAGTGCAAAGGTGGTGTTGACGAATATTTTCATTAGTTTAGGGTATAAAATTATACATCGACAACGATTGAAGGACAATGTATAATGAGGGCCATAGATTGAGAGACAATGTGTGATGAGAGTCATAAATTGAGGAATTTAATACAATTATTTTCAAATTTAATTTGTATTTTTTAAATTAAGAATAATTTTTGAATGGACAGCATATCTTCCCCTCCCTCACAGCCCCACCATAAATTGAATAAGAGTACCATTTGTCTTTTGAGACAAATTTATTACCAAGTGGGAAACAATATGGTGGGGTGTCAGCTGATATCATACATTCTTATGGAGAAAAAGGTCAGGTGTGCATCCCTCCAAAACACAGATATGATCAGATTCTGCTGCATCAATATACAAACCACACATTTAATGCTAATTTACTTATTAAGTAAATATCACTTTCATATGGGTAGATATTTGTGATGATCATTTTGCCCTTAAATCGCAAATAATGACTTAAAACTCCTCAGATTTGCATACTTTTTAATAAATTAAATCAATTTGATCTTCGATACGAAATAATCTCAACAATTGATTGGAAAACGTAATATCATTTCATTCGTCCACATAAGATTGATATAATAAATTTATGTCAGTTGTCAGTCCATCATCTAGGTTTACAAATAAATCGAGCCAATTCACGAGCTTGAAGATCTGACTCGAAAAGTATTTGAATTCAAGCCAAGTTTCTATAAGTTTTGAGCTAAGTTCCAGCCAAATAATTCATGTTCGCAAGTTCGCGAACCTATATTTTTTATTTCAAAAAAATATTTATATATAAAAAATATAATAAAATATATTAATGTTTTTATCAAAATAATTTAATTTTTCTAGGTCGCATTTGAACCGAATTCGAGTCTATAACTTGATTATAAATTCAAGCCTCATAAATCAACCCTAATTGAACCAAGTCCGAACAAGTGTTCGAACTAAGTTCGAGCCTCAATTTTCTGAGTTCGAATCTAAAAAAATAATTAAATCTTAGCTCGACTCAATTGCATCTCTACCCTTAACTTCAAATAGAATAATGCATATTTTTTCATATTTTCTAACTTTAATTAATTCGAGTTTTGTTTCGACATTTGACCTAAATGCCAAAGGATTATAGTTGAAATCCCTCAAATCCCTTCTCATCCTTCCTCTTGCAATTGAAATGATATACATAGACGGTTTAGAACTCTAACTAATTAAGTACCTCACATCACATTTCTTTGCATCTCCTCCAATCTTTGATGTCGCGTGTGGCTAACAAATCAAAAGACGACTTCTCTTTTTCTTTACTTTAATTATAAAGCAATGACGATTTTTATGCATATATTACACATGCGTCAGCAGCCATAAGATACGTACAATAAAGATGCGATTTTCGATTGACTTGAAAAAATCCGATGGCATGTTGACGTGGCAAAGCTATCCCACAGACCGTCGCTGAATTTTCTCGGTGGTTGCGTGCAATGACTTCTGATGGAAAAAGACGTTTGACCAACTAAAGTAGCGATGGGGATTTAAGGTCACCGTCCTAAGTTCGAATTCACAATTATCGATTTATTTATTGATAATATATATTCAAATAAATTAATAAATCATGGTTTATTGCGTGTGAAAATATAATTATTTTATAATATTAAAATATACTTTAGTAATTTATAGTTTAATGAAGTGATATTACGTAAGCAGTGTGAATTAAGCATTCCATAGAAGTAGATAAGTTGAATTTTGTTAGAAAATATTAATGATCATTAATTACGCATATATTGAGAATTCAAATATAACATATTGTTGATGTACATATGTATAAATAAAAATATTAATTATAAAAAATTAAATAATAATTATTAAATATGTATATAATGAATGAAAAAAAAATTATTTTATCATGACAATAACTCTGATATTTTTAAGAGTAAAATCACTACTGAAAAAGAAAAGAACAATAATATAAGTTTTCCTCGTAATTATTCTTTTTAAATTATATTATAACAAATAAAAATTTATTCTCCCTCAATATATATTATTAATAATAATTTTGACATTATTATTCCACATTTTTATCATTAATATATATTTTTTTTCCCTTGTAAAGTATGTAAGAAATAACTAGTTTGGAATCATAAAAGGGATTGGTAAGATTTCGTAGTAGTGAGTTCTAACGGCCTGTTTGGTTTTATTTCTACATGCTCTTTTTATTTTTATTTGAAAATAAAAATTAAAAATTATTATTTTTTCTTTATTTTTACTTAAATTATTCATATTTTCATTTTCAAACTTCTTCTGAACTTACAATATCATCATATTGTCACATCAATCAAATTCAAATTTAATTTGACATAAAATATCAATTATTACTTTAAAATTAATAAAATATACATGTATTTTTAAAAAATAAATATTATTAAACATAAAAAAAATATAAATCAGTCATCTTTTTAATTCTGTACATATTTTAATCATTATTTTCCAACAAATTATCCAAACACATTTTTATTTTCATTTCAAATCTATAACTAATTTTTCAACTTTTAAAAATAGCTAAAAATTGGAAATGACTCTAAAAATAAAATCAAATTAATTTTGTTTTCAAACACTATTTTTATTTTTAAATTCAAATTTATAATTAATTTTTTATTAAAAAATAAAAATACATCTAAAAAATAAATTCATATGGGCCCTAAGAAGGTAACTTCTTACGTACAAGATGGACACCCACACACGGCTGCTAGACTTTTGAGACAAATTGAACAATTAAGCTTTGTTTGGTTATGTTTTCCCATAACAATATTGTTTTGAAAAAATATAATTAAATATATTTTTATTTTTTTTAAATACATATTCTCCAATATACACATACATATATTATATATATTATATATTTTATTATTATTTTAATATCAAAAAATTCATTTTATTTCATTTTCACCCAAAATATTCAACAAAAAATCATTGATTTAACTGCTACAATAAAAAATTTCTCCTTCAAAACATAAACAAACATATCAAAAAATAACTTTCACATTATCTAATAATTTATTCTCTCAAAACGCATAATAAAATCAAACAAAAAAATATAACCAAACACTACCTTAATTAATGAAGATAATAACTAACTAAATAGTTAATAGTACATACCTAACTCAATCTTATCCGTCAATTCAACACATTGCAATTATTTAAAACAGTTCCAAGTTTTGAAATTCGAGCAATGGAAAAGAAAAGAATATGTCCGGCCACACATTGTTACGTGCTGAAAGTTTTTGACTGAGAAAAGCAGTTTTTCTCCGGTCCAAAGGGTCCCACCAGTCGTATAGATTTTCGCCACGAAAATAATTCAAATTTAATTCATTATAAATAAATATAGCTATAGTACCTTTAAGGCTATATCCACAAGACTAACACCCTATAAAGCAAAGCGAGAATTGAAAGGAAAAAAAAAATGCAATTAATTAATATTTCCACTTGGGGGTGGGGGTGGGGGGAGGTTGGCGATTTTTGTTTGCAATTTTTTGTCCCTTTACTTATGCTTCTTCAATGAACTGTTTAAAAAATCAGATCAAATTAGACGATCGAATCGGTTGAACCGTCAATTGCCTATGAATCAATCTGATTATGAGTAAAAATCGAAAAATAAAGAAAGTTGTCTTATTTTGTCAAAACAGTCCGAATCGGCGGTTGGACTATTTAAACTGTTGAGCCGTTTACGATTTATGAAAATCAGATTGTTTCATTTTATTTCTTTTCTTTCCTCTAATTTTTTGCATAAGTAACACATTTTTTTATAATTTTTTTGACCTAGTGAGAACCTTCAAAGTTAAGATGCATCTTAAAAAAAATAAAAACCTAAAATATTTAAATAAATCTACAAAATAAAGTCACAAATTAGATCTACTATTCTAATTTTTAAATCCGACTAAAAGGTAGAAGCCTTTAGTCTTTTACCCAACCCATGTGCTCTTTCAAGAAATTCTAATTTATGAAGTAGAATAATATAATTTAAATTATTTATATGTTATGTTTGGTATTTTATTAACTTTTAAGTAATATATAAAATATACAATATATATTATATAATTACGATATCATAGTTCAATTACAATTTGGCCAATAATTGAATTAATGAATCGTAAACAAATTTTTTTTTCAATTTAATAAACAGTTCGACTTTTCAAATACTACTTCAACATATTATAAAATTAGTAAAGATTATATAGTACAAAAACTCCACGTAACTCTTTTATTTATTTTTTATTTTCTTCTCTATTAGAAATATAGTACAATGTCTTTATATTCCCAACCACAATTAAGAACATCTTGTTTGAAGTAGTTGTAGAATTTAATTATACTTGACTTTAAGACTTTCTTTAAATAAAATTTCTTAATAACTACATTTTATAGACACAATAATGACCAATTAAAAATCTTGTACGAAATTAGATAATATCCATCAATTAGGTCTTCTTATATACGAAGCTATTTGTAATTAAGGGAATAATAATATAAAGGCCCCATTTTTTTTTCTAATTTTTGTAGTGACGTATTCTTTAAAAATCATATTAGAGTATAGAATAATAGCCAATTATGAATATTATTTTTCCTAATTTTATTTTACTTGCTTAATATTTCTTTTTTCAAAATATTAATCCCTCTTGCTTTTATTTTTCTCGTAACTTTTTTGGTGCTTAAATAGTATTATGGGCCCTACCCATTTTTACTAAAGAGAAGAAGACATTTCGTGGTGGAGTTTCAAAGTGGTCCAAATTAATTTTTATGACATCAAAAGTGGGCCCCCACTTATCAATAGTGCACGAAAAGTTGACCCCCAGGGACTGTGCGGTCCATATACAAACAAAATCAGTGGCATTTTAGTCCTTCCACCCTCTCTTCATTTATTTAGAGTCGTTTGGATTTATTTTTTAGAGGCATTTTCATTTTACGATGAAAAAAATAGTGAAAAATTAGTTATAATTTTATTTTTTAAAATTAAAATTAAAATGTTAGTTGGAGGTTTTGTTTAAAATGTACTGATTTTGTATGATTGAAATTGAGTTGTATTTGAAAAATATAATATTTTTTTAATTAAAAATCATGCAAATAGGAGTCAGAGAAAATGGAAAGTGAAATGGAGAGAGAGTGTAAGTAGGTGTTTGTTTATGTTTTTAAATTTCATTTTTATTTTCAATATTTTTAAAATTTGAAAAATTAGTTAGAGTAAATTAATGGAAACTGAATTTATATTTCGATAGATTATTGGAAAAGTAATATTATGTTGGTTTTAATAGGTTGTAGGTAGACAGAGATAGTAATAATGAAGAGAGAGAGAGAGAGAAAGAGAAAATATAAGTTATTCGGAAAAAATATGTAGGTTATTGTGTTTTGTAATGAAAATAAGTTGAAAATATTGATAAGAATAATGATAAGTTATTGTAAATTTATTTCATATAGTGAAAACAAAAAAAATTATTTTTATAACATAAACAAATTGCCCATTAGAATTTGTTTATAAAAATATTTTAAGAATGAAAATATATATAAAAATGAGATAGAAATTGATGGTTCTCTATTTTCACTTTCAATAGAAAATGAAAATGGGTCCAAAACATAAAAACAAACAGACCCTTACTACTTCTCCACATAAACGTCGTTTGTGTAACGTTGCAGCAACCGCCAACCCGCAGTAGCCCGTGGAGAGTTTTCCGGCCCTTTTGTCGGTCGCTATATTGTGACCGGATGTTATGGGTTCCCCGCAAATTATTCTCCCGTTATGGCAAACGGTTTAAAACGAAAATACAAAATAATCTCTTTTTTACGGGAATTTTTCTTCCATGCAGACCTTTCTCTCTTTTTGTTTTTGCTTCAGAGAGTAAAATATTCAAATAAATATTACATCTTTTTTAGGTAAGATTTGTTTACTATGGCTATCTCAGCACCCCACCTTTGAATTTTAAATTGTTTTTAGTTGGAAGTAGGTCTGCTTACGATCATGTTTGGCGGCATTTTTGTTTATTTTAGAAGGCTGATGGCTTTGAATGAAAGAAAATATTCAAAAACTTTAGGTAGGTTTCTGTTGTCGGCTCCTCCTAATTTTATGCAGAAATTCAACGTGTATGTTTGAAGGGCTTCTGGTTTTCTGGCTGGTTTTGTACGTTATAGTTTTATTTTATGGAGATATTTTCTTTCGTGGAAGCGGGAATTTCTTTAGAGGGATGCTTTTGAACTGGAGGTTTGGATTTTCTGATTGATTTTATCTCTTAATTGGAATATATAATATAATTTAAATGAGGGGCAGGTTTGCATTCAAGAATTCAGGACCCCTTTTCTCGAGAAGCATTACAGTTTTACTCTGGCAGCTGGAGTATGTTACATTCAAAGAGGAAGACAAGTATTCAATGTTTCTGGCATAGGTTTTGATGGGGATCAGAGGAAGAAGCAGGAAAACACGCCAAGTTTTCGCATAAATGCATGTAAGAAGGGCGGCCTGGTGAATGTTTATTAGTCTTTTGTATATCAATCAAGAACTTAAGTGGAAGAATGACAGTTGAGAGGTTAAATTTGGGAAGGAAGAATGTGGTTGTGGGAATAAGATTGGATTTCCATGCTAAAGAGTTGCTGGATTGGGCATTGGTGAAAGTAGCTGATCCGGGAGACGGCGTGGTGGCTATTCATGTTTGCCGGAACTCTGGTACTGTGGCATGAGTACTGCTAACATGCTTACTCTTCTTAATTGCGTCCCAAATAGCTTAAATCCTTTATCTTTTTCAGCATGATAGGAACTAGGATGTAGGATTTGTTTGAGTTGGATTAGTGTTTCATGACTTAAAATTCTTGGTTGCAGATTGCATTTCAAAAGAGAAAACTTTGCTGAATGGTTTTTTGGAAGACTATGAAGGCCTATGCAACAAGAAGCAGGTTAGTTTCTACTGCCTTCAAAGATTTTTTTACCATCTTTGTTATGATAGTGATCACACTTGCTGTGGATAAACATTGACTCGTCGTTTTATTGCCTTTTTGGATGTGGGGATTGGGTATCATGGGGTGTTCAGGTTGCTCTTTGTGCCGAAGTCTTGAAAGGAAATTCAATCAAAAAAGTTCTGGTGAGAGAGGCCAAGAACCACAGTGCATCAGCTGTTATTGTGGGGATAACTAAGCTTAGTGCCCTGAGGTAAGTACAGCTGGAACATAAATCCTGCAGTAGTTTCTTTATATGTAAATCATGTTCATTTGTTGATAGCAGCTATTTTTAGGGGATGGGCTTCAATTGCCAAATATTGTGCAAAGAGACTGCCGCCAACTACTGAAGTTATTGCGATTTACAATGGGAAGGTTGTCTTCAGCAGGTGCTCCAAAATACTGTTAGAAGGTTTGGTTTTCTTTCTAGCATAGGCAGTAACGTAATCAATTCGTTTTTATACAGAAAACTGAAAACTTTTCTTTGATGATGCCAGGTCCTGGATTAGATCCAAAGCCGAGTTTTTATATGAACGATAACCTCACGTTCAAAGATTGTCAGTCTGAGTTTGGGGAATCAGAGCTATCAGAAATGAGCAGGTTCAGTTTTGATGGAACAGAAGGAAACATTAGTTCAAAAGATGATGTTATAAGCCCTGTCGGGAGACAAAGTAGAGGTTCTCTCAGTTCAATTTCACTTCCTGCGGAGGATTTTACAAAGCAGAGGCCTGGTTGGCCTTTACTTCAGACAGCAAGTTCAATAACTCAACCAGTACTAGAAGCAAGACAAATGTCAGTAGTGCAATGGGTGATGAGCCTACCGCATCGATCTTTGTCTGAAGTTTCTGAATCCAACTCTCCAACAAAGACTGATGAGTTGGAGGAAAGTGAAAATGGAAAGGTAGTTGAAATGAGTACAGTAGATGAACTGGTCAGGTGTCAAGAGTTGCCGAAAGATTTAGAACTTATACTCATGAGAAATTCAGTAGGCTGCAAAGTGTTCAGCCATGATGTTCTGAAAAGGTCCACTTCTGAGTTCTCCTCAGGTTATTATCTCAAACAACTCCACCTCAAAAAAAGTTTCTTTTACCTCTGCATTTTACTTATGCCTTGTCAAAACTTTTATACCCTATTAATATCTTGACTTGCTGCAGGAAACCTTATTGGAAGGGGAGGCAGTAATTCTGTGTACAAGGGAATTCTCCCTGAAGACAAACCAGTTGCAGTGAAGATTTTGAAATCGTCAAAAGAAGCCTGGAAAGATTTTATCCAGGAGGTTGACATAATGACCACACTGAAGCACAAAAGAATTGCCCCTTTGCTTGGAATTTGCATAGAAGATAGTGATCTAATCTCTGTTTATGATTTTATGTCAAAAGGAAATTTGGAAGAGAATTTACACGGTGAGTCAAATGAGAATTGAGAATATTTCTGTTAATTATTGACTAAAGATCACCTGATGTGGAGTTGATTCTTGAAGCAGGTAACAGAAAGGAGAACTATGTGTTGTCGTGGGAAGCAAGATTCCAAATAGCTGTTGGGATTGCTGAGGCACTAAATTACCTACACAATGAGTGCCCGAGGCCTGTCATCCATAGAGACATCAAGTCATCAAACATTCTTCTAACTGATGAATTAAAACCACAGGTAGTCGAATAAACTCAACGAATCTAGCGGTCAATTTGCATATGATTCTTTCTCTTTTACATCACATAACATAGTTAATAACTGAATTTTCCTTAATTTCCTCAATAGTTATGTGACTTTGGTTTGGCAATATGGGGACCTACAGCGGCATCTTTCCTGATGGATAGTGATGTATTAGGAACATTTGGCTATCTTGCTCCCGAATATTTTATGTATGGTAAAGTCAGCGACAAGATTGATGTATATGCTTTCGGCGTAGTTCTACTAGAACTTCTATCAGGGAGGAAACCAATTGGTTCAGAGACTACAAATGGTCAAGAAAGCTTAGTCATGTGGGTAAGAACATGTGTGTGTGTATATATATATATATAAGTAAAACTTTAACTCTCTTGTGAAAAGTTCTCTGAAAATTTAACAGAAGCTATTTTTGTTCTTAGGCAAAACCAAGACTAGAAAGCAGAGATTTTAAGAGCATACTGGATCCGAATTTGAATGGAAACATTGATGACGCTCAAATGCAAAGAATGGCTATAGCTGCAGCACTCTGTCTAACTCAAGCAGCCCGGCTTCGTCCCAAAATGTGTCAAGTAATGATGATAAACTTGATCAAATCATCATCTACCTATACAATGGTACTAAGATTATTGTTTTTTCTAATCTTGTTTGTACTTCAGATACTTGGTATACTTCGTGGTGAAGAATGTGTAAATGGACCAAAATCAAAATGTGGCAATTATGATGAAGATCCAGAAAATGAGGGTGACAATGATGATGAAGTTTATCCAGATTCAAGTGCAGAATCCCATCTAAGTCTTGCCTTACTTGATGTAAATGACAACTCTACATCATTCAGCAGCCCTGATCAAAGGAGCCTTCTTTCTGTTGAAGAATACTTGAAGAAAAGATGGAGTAGATCATCAAGTATAGATTAGTTTTCAGCAAAAAGCTTGTGGCTTTTCCTTGTACAGTTGAGCCAAAGAGGAAGCCTGCACCCAAGAATGAGGTGGTTTGCAGATGTAACAAGAATGAGTTTTTTATTTTCTTTTTCTTTCCTTTTTTTTTTTGTGGTGGTATTTTCTTGGGAGAAATCCATTGTTCCTGGGAAAAGTCCACAAATTACAGGGGTTGATTTGCATTGAAAAGGGTAATACAGAAATCATAAAAATGTTTGGGGGAGATGAATTCAGTAAAAGTTGTCCCTTGAGTGTAACTGTGTGAGATTATTTGGTCTATGTTGCATTGTAAGAGATGGGATGCAATGTTTGAGACCAATTGAATGTTCAAAAGATAAGTGCTTTTCATGTGTACATGCAGAAACAAACCAAATTTTGAAACATAAAAACCCAAAAAATTTAAAACCAAAAAATGGAAAAATTGTTGGGCCATTTCATTATTAGCCCAAAATCACATTGGCTATAGTAGGACTGTCAACGTATAGAATTTAGATCGAATTAGGATAATTCGAATCCGAATTGAATAACAAGTATGTATAATTGAATTCGAATCCTAATCCTATAGAATTTATGCATGTCAATTCTATGTCCGAATCCAATAAAAATCCAAAATCAGATAGGAAAGTCTAAAAAAATTTGTGTTCTTTCAATTTTTATATTATTAGAAAGGACCGTTTTATAACACATGTTATATGAGATTTCAATATTACCTTTTAATCCAAATATAGTGTTTACAAAGTTAAGAAATCTCAAATTAAATTTTTTTTTCATAACTTTTTATCATATCATTGCAAAAGCTAAAGATTTAAGGCATAATTCATGAAGTTAGTATTAAATTGATCATTCAGTAATATATATTTTGTAGTGCATAAATCATTATAAATTGTATATTTGGGCTATAATATGAAACATATGTATATATATAATTACTTTATTAAATTAATTGCTTCAAAGAAATAAAAAAATTAGGATATTATCAATTATAATATCACATATATTACATTTTAGTCAAAAGTCTTCATTAATGTAATTTATACTATATAACTATCAATTTAATAATATATTTAATAAAATTCGGATTCAGATCTTTATCGAATCGGATTGTATAATTTCATATTCGATCCACTTATTTCGAATAATGGATATTTATAATTAAATCTGATCCATCAAATATTTTAATGGAATAAAAATTTTAAAATTTACATCAAATTTATATTGAATTCAAATTCAAATTCGATCAATTGACAGTACTAGGCTACAGAATTAATGACCCAAGAAGAATAGTAATTGGTCATCCTAATTGTGTGGGCCCAATATATATTGGGCAATATGCATAAAGCAAACACAAAATACACACAAGGACACAAATATACACTGATGTGATAGTTGTTATATATTTAATCTGAGAATTGGCTGAATCATTCATCTTGTGGCAGCCAATTGCTCCCTAATTGTGTAGTAGTTTGTAATTCAAGTGAGATTTATTTATTTTATTATGTAAAAAATTTTATATTTGATCTAAAATTAATATATTGTGCACTTTATATATATATATATATTATATGTAGTTTATATTTTAATTTATTTAATTTTAAAATAAAAAAATATTAATTTGTTGAAAAGATGAAAAATTCATTATTTGTGATACTCTTTTTTCTGAAAAAAAAATCCCTAAGCTTTTTTAGTGCTTAATTTTTCACTATAATACTTAAATACACTTGTTTAAGTTTAATTAAAGTAAACAAATATTCAGCAATATCAAAATAGCATCCCTTCATATTTTTATACACGTGTAGGTACGAAATTCAAATTTTAATAAATTTTAAATATCTAAATATGTATATAAATAAAAAATAAATAATTAAATGACTTGTATTTCACGCATTTGAATTTACCACCATAAACTCCACATATATCAAATAAATATTGAGTTAATGTTGTAAATTCACAAAAATAATTGAAAATTCATAATCTGCTTAAAATATTATGTGGGCCACATTTTTGTTTCCAGGTAATTACATCCATGAGATCTAAGTCTTGTATTTTAGTGAACAAAAAATAAATAAATTATATTAATAAATGCAACTTAAGAAAAATAAATAAAACTGCATTATGTATCTCCAAATATGTAGGGAGAAATTGAAATTTCCCCAAAATTACTCACGCATCAATTTCATCATATTCAGGAGGAATTTGAATGGAAAAAACCCAAAAAAAGAAATAAATTAAATTAAATAAAAATAAAAATAAAAAGAAGAGGAAAAATACAAAGAATCAAAGGGCACACCATTACTCTCTCCATCAAAACTATAAATTATATTATACTCAATTAGTTCAGAATGATAATTTAAGAGCAAATCATGAAACCCTCAATTATGTGTAGATACAGAGACTGAAAATTCTTAGCTTACGGACCCTTTTTGCATCTGTTGGAATTTCCTCAAATCTGAATCAGTGGCCCCTGTGCCGCGACCCATTTCTTTCCGCCATTAAATTATCGCCATTTGTTTCTCTTCTGAAACTCTTTTCAGCCTTTTTCTAGGGTTTCTTTTCTCCTCTATAAATTCCTCCACCCTCGTCGCCACCCCAATTTCTGCGCCTCCCTTTGGAACGCTTGTTTTTCGTTTCAAGATTCAATTTTGGAGATTTAATTGCTTCTTGGAATTAATCACTTGATTGTAAGTCATTTTCTTTCCAGTATGGTATTTTATTTGTTGTGGGTTTTGATTTTCAAATTTGTGAACTCTATTGGTATCTGCGCATGTCTGTGGCTGTGGGGTTATATTCACACTTCTCCTTTGTTAATTATAGTTTTTTCTTTAGTTCTTTTGGTTGATCCTTATTTCTTCGATACATCAGGGTGAATTTTAGTAGCGTTCTGTTTTAATTTTTCCGGAATTATGATTCTTTGGCATGGGTTGTGCTTTGAAATCTTTGTTATGATTTTGTCTGGTATCTAGGGTTCTTTCACCTCTTTGCTTACAAGAGAAATTATGTTTCTTTTGATTAGGCTGTGGACATTACTACATTGTTAAAGTTCACTGCAGGACTATGGCTGATTGATCTATTTGTTGAGCCGTTTTTTTTTTAACTAGGATTTTGTCATGCTGTTGCAATGAGGAATGGACGCTCCTTAATGAGATAAAATCGTGAAATTCAATCAGAGTATTCGTGACAGACGTTGGCTGGTTTTCGGTAGCTATAAGATTTAGCTTATTGGGTTCATTCAAACAATATATCTGCTGAAATGGATGATGGGGAGCTTGATTTCCCGAGTGAACAAATGTTACCGTGCTTGGATATGACTAATGCTCAGAGCAGTTGCTCATTTGACATAGATGAGTTTCTTGGTCGGACACAGGCCTGCAGTGATGCTCTTGGGCGGACGGAGGCTTACACTGATGTTCTTGGTCGAACACAGGCTTGCACCCATGCCCATGCTTGCAACCCATCTGGCCCTGATAAATCCCACACACATACTTGTATTCATGTCCATACCCAAATTATGCCCTCCCCAAGTGAAACCCAGGCTCCCAGTGATGATACTGCTGAGTCGGTAGAGAAAAAAACTAAAAAAAGGCCTTCGGGTAATCGTGAAGCTGTACGCAAGTACAGGGAAAAGAAGAAGGCTAGGGCTGCCTCATTGGAGGATGAAGTTATTAGATTGAGGGCTATAAATCAGCAGCTAATGAAGAGGCTGCAAAGTCTGGCTTTGTTGGAGGCTGAGATTAATAGGCTGAAGTGCTTGCTTGTGGATATCAGTGGGAGGATTGAAGGAGCAATTGGCTCCTTTCCTTACCAGAAGCCAACCAAGAGTGGAGATGTCTGTCAAAACATTGCTAATCCTAACTTTCCTGGGACGTATGTGATGAATCCATGTAATATGCAAAGCAACGATCAGCTTTACTGTCTTCACCCTGGATCAGAAACTGCATTAAATGGTCAAGGCCTTGGGGATTGTGGATTTGACAATCGTCAATGTCTGGGGAATCAAAACCCTGATCCGAAGGAGCTTCCAGATTGTGAATTTGGGGATGTTAGGGTTGTCCCTGATGCCAATACTTCCAGTGGCAGTAAGAGAAAAGGTGAACTTTCTTATTCTTCTCAACCTTATGAAGAATATGTTAATAAAAGTGAAAGATGCGACTGCTATTTACACGGATTCACTTGTTTAGTGTTATTTTGCATAAATTGTCTTTGTTTACACATCAAAAGAATGGTTGAGTGCCAAGAATTAGTAACTCTTTTCCATCTTACCCCTATTTGTTTGCTTTTAGTTAGCAACACTTTTCTGTCTCACCTCTATTTTTTTGCTCATCATATGGTCAGATCAATGTTGTTGGTGTCTCTAGAGAGTCCTGTGGA
>JACGDI010000938.1:623531-637261 GCA_014898725.1 Jacaranda copaia | reverse complement strand
TCAACCACATTTTCATGGCCCTAAAGCAACAGCCACAATATTAGGTTGTTAATGAACCGTCTTACGACATCAACACAAGAGCTCTTGCTACCAACTGTAATAGATCCAATATGATCAGTATCAACACAAGAATGTATTACACACAGATGATAAGTTACCTCATAAATATAGTTTGCTTGAAGCACTTTCTCTTCTGTCATTGCAGAAACATCCCACAAACAAATTTTGCAGTCATTTGAACCACTCAAGAGATATCCTTCTTTTAATGAGCTCCATGACAAACCATATCCTTCTTTATCGTGACCCCTCAATCTCAAGTCAGGATCGCAAGAACCGCCTTTGGCATTCACCGGCTGCTTAGCACTGTCAAATACATATACTTCGGAACCGTTGGTCTTCGCAGCAATTATAGCTTGGTTTTGTAACATACACCGAGCCCTATTCACTTCTCCATCAACTTGTATTTTTTGAACTATCTCTACCTGCATACAACCAATAAATTGCAGAGTCAACGAATTACCATAAGTATTTTAATTTTAGTTTGTTCTGCTCTTCCATAACCATCTCGCATATGGACAGACTGCAGAGGCACAATGATTTGAGATGATAAAATATTATTTTCCTTGTAAAAAGAAAATTATCAACTAAAATACAAGGTACAGAAAACTAAAACATTGCGCTGGGGGAAGCATGTCTGTCCCATTTCCTCATAGTCTAAGAGGCCCGGCATCATGCAAATCAATGACTCTACAAAATGCCATTTCAGGACAACCAAGTCCACATACAGATGACAACAAGAATGAAAGACGCGGTAACATTGAAGCCCAGTATTTACAAGACCTACTACCTCCAGTCAAACAGTTTTACATAAACAATGTCCACTTTTCTGCTTAAACATAAAACTTGTTCTTAAGCAGCGCTCTGTTTGAAGTAAAATAATGCTATAATCTTTCAGTAAGTACTTTACTCAAACAGTCGGTGCTCACGCATGGATACCTGGTGCTTACACATGAAAACACATAATACAAATACAGAACCTGCACAAAACTTATATAGAACTCAGTACTTGACCTCTGACCTTAGGAATGATGGAGTTGTCGGGGTCGACTGCGAGGGCGGATGAGGGGTCGCGAGGAAGGTACGCGTCCGCAAGCATAAGAAAATTGGGGAAATCATCGGATGTGTGGGTCCCCAGTATCAATTTGTGTACGGCAAGATCACCGCCGTCGGATAAGGGCGGCAACGGCAACCACTGGACAGTCAGAGAAGGCCACTCCAGTGAGTGGCAGATCACGAGGTCGTACAACAATGGTGTGTTCTTCTTCCACACCGAAAACTCCTCCTCCACAACCTCTTCCATTTCTTCTATACTCTCTACCTCGCTTGCTCTCCCAACACAAAAGTAAACATGCAGTAACGGTATGTTTTCACGCACAGTTGCCTCATAACTGAGTAGCCTATTAGAGGGCTTTTTCCCGCCAAACGTAAAATCCGGGGGAAAATTCTTGGGCGCGCGAGTAGCAGATGGGTCTTGGGCCACTTGGGCTGACAAGAGAAGTAAACTGTAAATGTAATCTATTGCATGTAAGCTTTCATGGGCTGAATCTTGAAGATCCAAATACAGGGACCCATTAAAATCCAAATCCAAATATGAATTGATTTAAAATCAAATATTCCAATATTTTTATCTGATTCAAATTCTTAAATATCAATCCAACATTTGATTTAAGATTTATGGACTTAATTATTATTTGTGAAATAATTATGCTACTATATGTGTCTTAATGCTACTAATTTATTGCAAACATACCCAACAAAATATAGATTTTGTAAGTAGTGCTTCCTTTATTTAGTATTTGGGCACATTACTTTGTATTTAGACCTTAAAATTTTGATTTTAAAAAAAATTAAAATAATTAAAATGATGCATAAAGTTTTTTATCACTAAATAGAGGTGATGATGCTTGGATCTAGGTATAAATTGGTTGTACTCTAGCTCACTGTGGTCGATTAGAAAATGAGCTGAAGTAAGTATTAGGATAAGAGTAGGTTGAGTACTGTAATCAATCAATACATGTCAGGTTAGTCGAGGGGACCCTCGGTTAAGGTACTCTAATGCTCAAATTAGTATAATTCGATCAAAATTTAGTGCGACAAAGTGAAAGCCAAAGTTATAATGAATATACCTCTATGAGGGGTTGCAATTGGGTGTTTATAGTCTTTTATGAGAAATTAAAATGTATATGATGCCATTGACGACATAGTGAGAGCTTTTGTCTTTGTTTAAGGACCTTTTAAGTTTTTTCTTGCCTAAAAACCTACTCTAGATAGTGCGTCCCCCTTCCTTTTAGGATATGAAGGAGATCTATGCATTTAATGCAGAGACATGTTGATGGTACAATGAAGGCATGCTTCTTAAATAAGAAGGCACATAGCCGATCAACGTGTTTAATACGGTTGAATAGTAGTTGAGTTGCATTTAATGCAATGATGACCAATGATAGAAAAATACTTCATGTTTCTTCAATTAACTTTTTTTTATCGAGATATTTCCTTGACTATAAGTCTCTCAACTATGCTTTGGTTGAATGATGGATCTCATGGGGTCCAAAGGCCTCTCTGGCCAAGGGCCTATCAACTACACTCAAACTAATCAACAACACTTTAATCGAATAAAGGGATGATGATAATTTACACTAGCTAACCAACCTAATGCGGTCTTAGCCTGATTGACTACCATTTGAGCCTATTGAGCTGGATTCATTTCTCCATATCAGCAGGCATAATATAATTTTCAAGTAGCATAATGGGACTAGCTAGTTATAAAATCCATGTGCGCCCATTGTGTAAAAACCAGGCCATCCTTTACTTAAGAAAATAGCTCCACAAAGACACTAATTTATTTATTTGATATAACTTTATCGCAGGGACATGTTGAGTTATTCCCTGATTTGTTTCATTAGCAATTGACACTAACACTTGTAATTTATCATAAAATTATTCTCAGATTTGTTCCCTACATGTGGGGCTGGATTAGTCTTATGCCCACTTTTGTTAACTAAATCAAACTTAGTGAACCATAATTTCCTACCACCCCCAGTTTATCTCCCACTGTTTTCCAATACTTAGACAAAAAATAAAAAAAGAATGTTTTTATTGACTCATGTCCTGAGTTATTATGTAATTATTCCCACCAACAACCAGCTTTATTTGACCAACAAAAGTCCAATTTGGGAGCTTTGTGTTTTCTACTTCAGTTGGCCTATATATATAGGTGGCATAAGGGTGAGTTTCCAAGACAGTAAATTGTAGCATTGTGCGATAAGATTGAGATAATTAGCTTAATTGGATCATTTTGTTGATGGAGTTGAATATGATGGAACAATATATTCTTGGTGGGTTCATTGCTTTTGTTCTTGGGCTTGTTTTATTTTACAGATTGCTCGAGAAGAGCACTGGAAGCAGTGTAAAGGAGGCTCCCAGAGGTGCCTGCAGTGTCAACAAAAGCACCGAAAATGTTGTCTGCAGGAAGGATGGGCCACCGGATGTTGTCATTGTTGGTGCAGGTGTGGCTGGTTCTGCACTTGCTTATTCTTTGGCCAAGGTATATAGGCAGAACACTTCTAATAATTCTTGTTGTTTTCCTATTGGGAATCTGCATCATTCTAAGTACCAATTCACGTCATTCTTGTGTACAAACTCATGCAAAGCTTAGTTTGTGGAAGTGATCGATGGCCGTTGTGCAGTCGGTTCGAATCAGTCTACGTATGATTCAATGGTTTGGGCAAGCACCTCTAGCATAGGGTCGAACTTGAAATCTAAATACGCAATTATAAGAGGTTTGGGTTTCTAGGTGATCCCAACGACAACTATCCAACATTGATTAACTTAGATCATAGAATCAAATACAATAAAAAACTATATACCTTAAAATGAGTAGAGTAATTATAATTGAGTAATGAGATGATCTAATCATATTGGTTTTAGGTGTTTCATTAGGACCTCATTATGTTTACTCAATGAATCATCGGAATGTCTAAATTCCAATTAAATTTGGATCAATCAGACACGAACCCCTTGAAAAAGTTCAGGCATACTCCAAAGATGCCCCTGGTATAATGTTGACAATCCTATAAAGATCAAGTTTCAATTATTACCTTTCACTAATCTTATCTTTCACGGGACTGATCCCCATGACTGTACCAGAATACATGGAGTTAGGCTTCCAAATCACAAAGAAATGTTCTAGAAAAACGATCTTTCGCTGATATTATTACCAATACTCAGTATTTGGTCATCGTACCATTACTATACCTTCTCTATCCATGGCGGGTAGATTATTCGACAGTGTTCATCTAGTTTATATATTTTGAGGTTACTTTTAAGGTGATAGTGGCCAAGATGAACATTCTCCATTCTATAATCATGAAGATATTTAAAGTCATTACTTCACTTTCTAGGTAATTTATTTGAACGCATATTTCGCCATGCATGTGTGTTAATTCACAGGACGGGCGCCTAGTGCAAGTGATCGAGAGGGACTTAAGCCAACCCGACAGAATCGTCGGTGAGCTACTACAGCCAGGAGGATATCTCAAATTAGTCGAGTTGGGAATGGAAGGTAAGTCGCAAGATACTAATATATATTTCATCTAACTGCATGAGCATTTCTTCAAGGCATTGACTGTTAAACTTTCCCTTGTATGGCTGCAGAGTGTGTGAATGGGATTGACTCTCAACAAGTCTATGGATATGCACTTTACAAGGAGGGTAAATATGCAAAATTAACCTATCCTTTGCAAGAATTCAGTTCAGATGTTTCAGGCAGAAGTTTCCACCATGGCCGGTTCATCCAGAGGTTGAGAGAAAAGGCAGCATCTCTTCCCAAGTATGGATCTATTTGCTTTTTCTCTTAACTTCCAAATTCTAAGACATCCCTTTGGTGCTGAGATTCTGATCCTTGGCTTCTTCTGTAGTGTGAGAATGGAACAAGGAACTGTGACGTCTTTGATTGAAGAAAAGGGAACTGTTAAAGGAGTTAAGTACAAGAACAAAGATGGTCAAGATATTAAGGCATATGCTCCTCTAACAATTGTATGCGATGGGTGCTTTTCCAACTTGAGAAAGAACCTCTGTATACCCCAGGTAGAATCTGACAACATAAACTTAGTTATTCTAGATTTTTTACCAGGAAAAGTCACTAACATAAATCTGTCTTTTTATGATTTTGTTTTGCAGGTAAACATCGTATCCCATTTTGTTGGTATGGTCCTGAACCTGGAGAACGGCAAGCTTCCACATCCGAATCATGGACATGTCATTTTGGCTAATCCTTCACCCGTCTTATTCTATCCTGTTAGCAGCACAGAAGTACGCTGTTTGGTTGATGTCCCCGGCCCAAAGATGCCTTCAATTTCAAACGGAGACATGGCCAAGTACATGATAACAAAGGTGGCTTCTCAGGTATGATTATATGACAAAATAATTATACAAATGCATGATTCTTGGACTCGTCCATAGAAGTCTGATGAAATTTCTTGAACAATTTTGACTTGATTAAAGCTTCCACCGGAGCTACATGATGCATTTGTCGATCAAGTGCAAAAGGGAGACATAAGATCAATGCCAAACAGGAGCATGCCTGCCTCTCCACTTCCAACTCCCGGAGCAATCCTGCTGGGAGATGCATTCAACATGCGCCACCCCTTGACAGGCGGAGGCATGACGGTTGCTCTGTCCGACGTGGTGGTGCTCCGGGATCTCCTCAGACCTGTTGCGGATTTCAGCAATGCAGCTGTCCTCACCAAGCATCTCGAATCCTTTTACACCCTCCGCAAGGTGAGCAGCCCCATGCATGTCAAACTTCCTGCAATCCTGAAAGTTCCCAATACAATTTTCGAGCTTAAATGGCTTTTCTGGTTTTGGCTGACAGCCGGTGGCCTCAACAATAAACACCCTGGCAGGAGCCCTCTACAAGGTGTTCTGTCCTGAACCTGATCAAGCAAGCAGGGAAATGAGGGAAGCGTGTTTTGATTATCTGAGCCTTGGGGGAATGTTTTCACAAGGGCCAATTGCCCTGCTATCTGGTTTGAACCCGAAGCCAATGAGCTTGGTTGCACATTTCTTTGCCGTGGCCATATATGGCGTTGGCCGCTTGCTGCTGCCATTTCCTACTGCCAAGCGCCTGCTGCTTGGACTTAGATTGCTTTCGGTGGGTTTTCATTTGATAAAAATTACCATGCCAAAACTAAACGCAACACTTTTAATTCTGAAGCCACTCGTTTACCATTTTTCTTTTGCAGAGTGCATATGGCATTATCTTCCCCATTGTAAAGTCCGAAGGAGTAAGACAAATGTTCTTCCCCATCACCATTCCGGCATACAACAGAGGTGCTTCAGTTGTAATGAAGAGTGCAATGTTCGACATGATAGCATAAAACTAGCATTGGTTTCAATTCTTGGGCGCCAAAGGAGAGGAACAGGAAATCACAAACGACCCACCAAGTAGTAGAATCTTCTTCACATTGTACATATACCAAAAGAAGAGAAAAAGTATTTCTTCATCCTTTTTACTGTATTCTTCTTTATTTTCATTCTTTTTGTTAAGTTTACGAGGTATTTCTTGAAGTTTTAATTGTCCTATGCTCCCCAAAAAGCTTATAATACACCATGGTGTCTTTGTAACATACTTTACAGATGGTCAAGAATAGTTTCTCTTTTACTTTTATATCTTCTTTAGACATTGTGTTAATACTTACATAGACATCCTGGACAATTACACTGTTACCATGCACAGTTTCTTTATCTGCCCAAAGAGAACCATGGCTGGTTCTCCAACTGTCCTTATAGAATTGAAAGGGCGGAGGGAATTATAACTCGTTCTCCAATTGTCCTTATAGAATTCAAATCAATGATCTCTCTGTTCCAAGAATGAATGACAGCTTACCACCAAAGCAAGTTGTACCTTTTATTCAGCAAATAATGCATGAATGAAAGCGAACTAAGCACCAAACCGGTGGCGTCCAGACAACGTTTCGACCAAACTAAACTTTTAGTCTGGAAAGGAATTATGTCCATCTTGAACCAAATAGAGAAAGCAACATACCATGGTGTGAATATACATTAATACAGGTAATGTCCGTTGGCATTGCCTGATGATTGCAAATCTTGACTTTAAAGAAAAAGATAACATTCATAGAGCAATATTCTTTTTAACATCACAAGATAGATATTCATTACATAACCATATCAAAAACACAAAATCACACTTGAACAAAAACCACAAAAGAATTACTTCGATTTCACATGCATAGTAAGCAAACAACAACCCTAGATACGCTTAACTGAGCTCTCCCTACTTTCACATGATGTCCCAAAAGATCACATGACAACACATGCCGCTGGATTCTCATCACTGAAAGCAGTAGTGTACCGAACCTCAGTCGAGCTGGCTCGTGCAAGCTGTGAAATTTGAGGATCCTCCGTGTTTCTGACGTAACCAGCTGGTGCTTTCTTATCATAGACACCAGGTGCATAAGGGTGTGCAACCACATCGTATGGGACATAAGGCCAGAGCTCGGCCTTCTTCCCCGTGCGATGAGCCACACGAGCCACCACCTTCTCCGGGTCGACATAACCGGTGACTGTGAGCTTGTTTTGCTTTGGAGACACCTCCACAGAGGTCACCCCTTTCATTCCTTCAACAGACCTTCTCACCTTCCTTTCACATCCTTCACAATCTATCTTAATCTTTATCTCCACCGTCTGTTGGTTAAAGAAGAACACAAACGAATACACCAAGAACATCAGCAGCCAACTTGATAGATTAATGAGAAAAATGCAATACAAGAAAATGACGTTTCGTGATATTTTCTTCAACAAACTCCATGATTCAAAGAAGCAAGAACGCAGAAGTTGCAACTTTTACAGAAATATAACCAAACGAAAAGGTAATATACCAATACAAATCACACTCATCACCAAGAAAAGTTTTATTCTTTTTACCCATTTAATTTAATTGGAAAGGCTAATTAATTTAAAAAGAAAAAGAAGTTGTTGATGATATGCATTAAATGGCAGCATGGACTATGGCACAGTGACCCACAGTATTGATTTCAATATAGTATTACTACATAGAACTACGTTGGGTAATTAGAAATAAGAAAAAGAGAAATCTTATTCTAATTCTAGTCCTAAAAAAAAAGCTATTAAGCGCTAAAAGCCAAAAAAAGAGAGCCCGCATCATTTGGCGAGTTGTCAGGTGAAAGGTCTAAAGCTGTGACAATAATTTCTTCCAACGAAGCCAAAAGCTTTTATTTTTATGGCAGATCTGAGCACAGATCTCCTTCTGCTTTACTAACAAAATAATACCATAATACCTTAATATTCAAGAAATGCATACGTATAGATACATACATAACAACAAAGAAAAAAGAGGAAACGCATGTTCACATCCCAGAAAACAAGAGAAAAATTAATTAAGAAATCAAGAGACAGATACAGCTAGAACCCACTTACTAGATTTACTTCCTTACACCAAATAAACACAAACGCATCTACATGTGTGTGTGTGTTGGAAAGAGCACAAACCTGGAGTTGCTTGCGTTTCTTGAGCTTGGAATGGCCACTTGAGCAATCAAAGATGTTTGAGAGATGATCCAAAACCCCCATTTCTAAAGATTTCTTTTCTCTTTTCCCTCTTATAATTACTACACTAGAAGTATGGTAGTGGACAGTAGAATGATTGTAGCAGAGAAATATCCACTTTGAGTCTTCGAGTCTTTGAGTGTATCTCTTTTCTTTGGACAACGAACCCTTGACAAATGACAAGCAAATGGACTCTTGTTTTATTTTTTTGCTTACATTTGGTGAAGGAGTAGGCTGGTGCTGTATATATATAGAGGCCGTTAATAGTATATTCCCTTTTTTTCTCCATTTAAAATGGACCGTTGGATGATGGAGCTGGCCTAAATGATGTATGCCACGTGATCTCCTGCTATTTGGTGCAATGGATATCCCTGCACCGACCCGGATTTTTGACGGTCCGTCGACAGACTAAAAAGATAGGCCATGAAGGTTCCTTATGGCAGGATTCGGATCCAGAGGGACCCATTTGAAAGTTTTGTCCAATTTCATGTTGACTTTTCTTTTAGTATTTCCTAATTTTAATGCGGCCAATGTCTTTTGTGGTTGGGTAGTTATAAGCCCATGCCGCATTATGACTCAATAAGTTGTCCAATTTTAATGAAAATTCAAAATTCCACCTTTTTTGTTGCAAAGAAAAAGTAATATTTGCTAAGTGCATAAATTTAGGGCATTATTGGTAACGAATCTTTTTATTATTATTTATATATACATATTAGAATTTTATTAGGTTTAAATCTCTATTTTCATAAATTATATGTGAGACTTATGTCAGTAAATTAAAAATTATTTGATAAATAATGAAGCCTCCAGTTGAGAGATTAAAGCCTAACTTCCTCCTCTTCGAAAGTGTATAACTCGAATATCTAACCCTAAAAGCACCAACAGATGAGCCAAAAAATGTATCGTCAAAGTTGAATAGGAGCCAAACCTAAAATTTTTCGAGATTAAAGGATTATGACTTTAATTTTAAGTTGTAAAATTTTAAATTTTATTATCACTTAATGCTTATTATTAAAAAAAAAAATAAAGGTTATAAGTAGGAATAGGGTTGTCAACATGTCGAATTTAAATTAGATATGTCGTATTTGAATTCGATTCGAAATTCTATAGGATTTTGTTAGTCAGTGCTATATCCGAATTCGATTAAAAAATCCAACTTGATTTATTTTTTCTTTTTTTTTTCTTTTTGAATTTTATAAAAATATTATATTTATAAAGTAAATATATGTTATATTTGAATTATTAATAATTTTTTATTATATATTAGTCCAAAAGTTAAATATTTAAATATTAATTCCTATTTTACATTATATTAGTGCATAGATGAATTATTATATATTATTGTATTTGACATCCTATTAATATCCCTTTTATTTTTTAGGTTAAAAACTTAATATTAATAGTGCAATATAGATGGTAATATAGATATTAAGTTAATATAATATATAAATTTTATTTTAATATATTTATTAACATTATATATAAGAGTATTAATTTAATAAAAAAATATTAAAGTTTGGATTCAAATGTTTAATGGATCGAATTGCTTAATTCCATATCCGATCTACTTATTTCAAATTTTAAATATTTATAATTAATTCTGATCCATCGAATAATTTAATCGAATAACAATTCTAAAATTCAAATTCAATTCAGATCAAATTTTAATTAAAATCCAATTCATTAATAGCCATAAGTAGGAACTAAATATATTATTGACCGCAACCCAAATGAGAGGTCTCTTAAGAGGGCCGAGGTTGCGACATAAGCTAACCAATTGAGCCCAGCTTAAATGGCCAACTGTGCTGGGTCTTAATGGGCTGTAGCCCAGTTCGCACAAAACCAACTTCAAAATTTAAAAAAAAAGAAAGAAAGAAAGAAAAATAAAATAAAAGAAAAAAAGAAAAGTACTGCAGATGCCACGTTTAAGCAACATTATATTAAATCAAAATCGTCAATTAATTGAATAATATCATTTTGTACTTGTATCAAAAATTTAAAATTTGAATAATAACAAATTATTAGTATGTATAAGTAAATAAATAAATATAAAATAAAAATATTATTAATCAATTTATTAGTAGTCTTTTCAGTCTCTTTCTTTGGACATAAGTTTTGCTCGATTATCAAATACTTAAAAAACAACAACAACAACAACAACAGAAAGAGTGTCACTTTGTAACTTCTTGGAAGCTTAGAAAAGTCAAATTTGAAGATTTTTAACATTTTAGGTGATGAATGGATCTCTCTATGTTGAGAAATTCCATAACAAGATCCAATATAGGTGAAGACTTAGGTGGTTGAGATCTTAACAATTTCAATAAACAAATAACAAATTCCATTAAATAAACAATGTGATGGACCCCTCCTAATTGCACAATTGAATTTATTGGTATTTAACTATGTAAATTTGGTATTTATTAGTATTATTTATACAAACAATTATATATAATGTTTTAAAAATCAGACCAAACAAAGAATCAGTGACGTTGCTGATTCAACTGGTTAGATTGGTAAAACGTTATAATAATGTAATAATTATATTTAATTTTATAAATATATATAATATTTTAATAATAACAAAAAATAAAATTTTCAATTGATATAAAAAGAATATTATTTGAAAAAATTTTAACTTACTTATTTTTATGTATGTTTTTTAGAAAATAATACTATTTTACAATTAGTCTACTATAAATAAATAAAAAAAATATTGCACATTAATTTAAGTAAACATTCGTTTCATGTTTCAATTCTAAGTAAACATAAATTTTTCTATGCTAAATATTCAACATAATCTAAGAGAAATTAAACAAAGTAAAATGACAAATTAAACATAAGCATTCACGTATAACTACCACTTCATTAAATTTCAAGAAAACAAATTTATGTTTCAAAAAATGACATGTCTAAAATCTTTAATCATCATTTTCAACTCATAATTTCTCTTTTCTTTTTTACTTTGTCTTTTTTAAAAAAATAATTTTAAATTAAAAAAAATGAACTGATTGAACTGGTACCGATTTTCAACCGATTTTTGACTAATTTTAACCATCACCAATTTTTATGCTTCAATAGAACAAAACTGTCCTCCAATCACCAATTGAACCGCCCAATCCAATTCAATTTTCAAAACCTTGGTTATATCTTTTCATATAATTTTCTTTTTTGTTTTGTATAAAATTATAAACATCTCGATTCGTGTTACTAATTCTATTATCTGGTCAACCAAACAACTTTGTCTATTCCGATATGTAAACACTTACGAAAGAGCCTAACAAACTTATGAGCTCGAATTATTATTTATTTAAATTCATTTTTGGCTCAAAATTTATATTCATATTACTTATAACCAATTCAAAGTAAAAATTTTCGTCTAAAGTATGAGTGACATAATTTCACTTAATTGTGATTCTGTAAGGGCAGAATTGGCATTATTGCAAGAAACTTCTGCAGAGAGTTTGGGACCATTGGATTTTGGCAGGGAATTGAATTGTGCAGAAATCAAAGTTATTGGTGCAGTGGGATCATCACACAAATAGGTAGCTACACATGTAGACCAAATGCATCCATCCATCACTGTTCCTCAATTCAGAATAATAACACTATTTATTTAATTACAGAAATGCTTTGAAGAAAAGAATAATAATAATAATAATAATAATAATACTTGTTAGTTAAGTATTATATGAGATATTGATGGTGTACATAGCCTTATTTAGTATCCACACGTGATTTTAAAATAGTTTATAAATTATTCGTATTTTTCAATTTTTTTCAAAATAAAACTCTAACTGATACGTTTCAAATAATAATACTTGTTAATTAAGTATTATATGAGATATTGATGGTGTATATAGCCTTATTTAGTATCCACACATGATTTTAAAATAATTTATAAATTATTCGTATTTTTCAATTTTTTTCAAAATAAAACTCTAACCGATATGTTTCAAAGAATAGTCGAATGAATTATGGTCCAGTGGTATAAGTCTACTATATGATGTGAGATATTAGAAGTTTGAACCATAACAGATTCATGTGCGTGTGTATTAATAAAGAGAAAAGATTTCAAACAAATAGTACTTCGATAAAATTAGATTTTCAAATCAGAACTCTGATTATTGCGTGCCAAAGAAATAGTATTTCCATGGAATTGGGTCTTTATTTACAATAATAAATTTAGGTATCACCATTGGTACCCTATCTAAAAACGACAACAATATAGTTGTTTCCAAACTCCTATTTTAATCATCAATGATTTTTTTTTTCCTTTTTTTTGGCATTTCTATATTTGCTCTAGAAACACACACATATATGTGATAAGGAAGGAATTTCTTAAAAGATTAAAATACCCTTGTCTTTAATAAATTTACTAAAATGTTCCTTTGATACAGGTCGATTCAACCACCCAACCTGCATGCGAAATTTAGAGTAATCCTATCCCTCCAATTTTGTCACGTGTCCACTTGGAATCATGACCACATCAGTTGAATAACACTTGTCCAACTCAACTGTCACTATAAATACTACCTCATTTAATGTTTCTGCCATCTTCTAAAGAGATTAACCTTCTACATTTCCTCTCATATATCCTACTTAACAATCTATAAAGCTCACGAGTTTTTCTCTATTGACAGTTCAGTTAATATTCACCGAAACCTCAATTATCGATTCACCTTTCGACCTTTGATAAATACACTGACGTTATTTGTTGCGACATTAGTGTGTGTGGGTGTGTTCAAAATTCAAATATTAACGCTGCATAAAATGGATGTAGCATGGTAGTAAACAATTGAAGGTGGAAAGTCACGAAAAAACTGCCAAGTAATAATTCCTCATATTTAATGTTAGAGACAAGGGGTAGCTTGGACCATCGTACAATTACATTTAGGGGAAATAAAAATACATCCAAGTGGTCCGCTCTACATGACCAAATGGGATCATTGGTCCAAGCACTTTGCCCTCGACATTTATTTGTCCATCATCAAATCCTTAAATTAAGTTGGTTCAAATTTATGATACATACACAAGAAATTGAATTCTCTTATTTATAGTTACCAACAATTTTTTCAAAATTGGAT
>JACGDI010000938.1:609724-621662 GCA_014898725.1 Jacaranda copaia | reverse complement strand
ACATAAAAAAAATAAAAATTGATAGTCATAAAATTGTTTATAATATTTTATGTATGTTCCATGCATGCATATATAATGGGAGGTGCATATCCATAGTTGGGGTTGGCAATATGGACACATATATATACCCCACAATAAAATTAAGTTTTCTTGACTTTATTGGATTATGATAGAAAAATTGTCCCGGCAATTAAGTGCTCTATGTTAATAAGTGGATTAATTATGACTACTTCTTTTAATTTTTTAACAAATAAATTTGTTTTCTACTTTTGCTTAGGCAAATCCAATGTTAACACATAATCATTAACATAGAGAGGAAGGAAAGGAAACATTTAGTATATTATATGCTTATTTCTTCATACTATATATTTTTAATTTTCACAAATACTACTTAAAAAGCTCGAATTTTGAACCTTGCATTTACATATATGAGAATAATGTTACTGATTAATTAACCAGCAGGAATTCGATACCAAAGTAGTACCATGATGAAAAGGTGAAAAGAAACATGAAACTGTAAGCTCCCAAGTAGATGGAGGAGTCGAGTGACTTATGCCTAATGGCATAAGTCCCTTACGTATTGTGGAAGGTTAGAAGTTCGAACTTAAACAGACTTCTATTGACAAGAACAAATAAACAAACGAAAAGCCTTGTCCTATGCATAGATTGCGGGTTGGAATTGAATTTGTTATTTAATTTCAAATTAAAAGGTTAATAATGAGGGATTAGCTAGTAAGATGCATGAAACAATGGCCATCAAAGAAGAAACTAGAAAAGAGAAAAAGAGACCCACTCAAAGTCCAATAATTCCACGATGTCGTGTTCATCATAACATATACATTTGGCTCTATCTATTCGAAAAAACAAAACAAAACACGATTTCATAAGCATGATTCACACCTACTATCAGATAAGCTTTGATTACCATAAAGTGTTAATTGAATTGCTTCATAGAGACCATTTATTATATACCTAAAATATATATATAGAAAAGAGTGATGATCCAAAGAATTCAAAGCCACACAAAATAGTAGAGGCACAAGATGTTGAAATCAGACCATATCTTTACTTTTGGTTATGCCATCGTTTTTGCTGGCCCTGTAGAAGTCAAGAAGTCATTAGTCGTGACAAATAACAACACTAATATTAAAAACGTTTCCTCTTGTCATCAAAACTAAGTGCCCGTTCGAATTTATTTTTTGGAGGTATTTTTATTTTTTTAGTGAAAAATTAGTTATAATTTTGAATTTGAAAATGAAATGTTATTTGAAAGTTTTGTTTAAAATGTAGTGATTACATATGGTTGAAAATAAGTTATATCTGAAAAATATAAATAATGTTTGTGTGTTTTAAAAGTGGGGTTGGGGAATGTGATGCACGTTCGTTTATGTTTTGAAAATAGTAAGAAAATTGTTTTAGAAAAATTTGATATATTTGTTTATATTTTGAAACGAGACAAATTCCACTGTACCGTAGTAGTCGAATTAATAACTTTTTATTGAATTTTTGGGGTGAAAATGAAATTGAGTGTTTTTTTATTATTAGAATAAATCCAAACGGGCACTCAATTATTTGGGTTATCTTTTATTTTTTAAAATACTTTAAATCTTTTGTTCTAATATACTTTTGATCTCTTATTCTACTCTCTCTATATATAATGTGTACTGTTTTAGTAAAAGCAATTGAATGTAAATTAAATATACTTGACATAAATACATAAAATTAAAATGACCTACAAGCGACAAGTTCACAATTCGCTCTTATTCTCCCATCTCGCCTCTATATCTACAGCAGAACACGAGTTTCGTAGAAGCACAAAAACACGTTTTTGTAGCCTCAAACATCACAAGATATACCCCACTAAAAATTGAATTTCTCCGACCTCAAAAAATCTCTGGCCCGATAGTATAGTCACCAAAATCTGCATGTGTACGCCCTTTCTCAACATCCCCTCTTTAATGCATCACAAGAAAAGAGAACCAGACTACCAGAGAACACCCACCCCCCGCCCCCGCCCCCACAAACAACCACCCCTCCCCAAAAAATTTAAAATAGAGAGTAGAAAATCAAGAATCCTAGGCCCCCACACTCCCCTGTTCACGTTTATCAGATTTGTCAGTTACTTTAACTCAACAAGAATTATCTAAATTACTTTATAAACTTTTTGTCATGACCCCCCCACTATAAATACACAACCCATCCCACCATCTTTGTTTTTCATGATGTGTTCCCCCAAATTCAAAAAGGTAAAAAAAATAAAATAGTTCTACCATAGGTTTTGCCAAACATAAATTTATACTAGCAGTAGATGGTGTGTAGATTCAAGAAGAACAAATCAAACTTCTTGTTTTCAACAGAACCCCACTTTGGAAGAAGGCCCTGAGGAAAAGGGATTTTGTTTTTCCCTTTTGTTGCAGATATTATATATGCATATCCTCTATTGACAATTTTATCCCAAGAAAATGGCCCTTCAGGCCCAGATGTATTCCGGGTTTCCTCTGGGGGATCCTCTGGATCTGTTGATGGAAAATGCTTATGGATTCAATAATCTCTCCTTCATTCTTCAACAACAGAAGCCACAACAAGAACAATCAATGGATATTTCTCAGACTGTTTCAACTCTTATTGAGAATCAAAGAATCGAAATCGATCAGCTCATCAATTCCCAGGTGAAATTTTTTTGTTCCAAGTATATTGGGTTCTTGTTTTTGCTGAAAATTGTTGATATATCTCCGTGTCCATTGGAACAGAACGAGAGATGGGTAATGGCTCTGCAAGAGCAAAGAAAGCAGAAGACAGCACTGTTTATGAAGAAATACGAATCAAGAATCCAATTTATATTCAAACAGAAAGAAGAAGAGATCAAAAGGGCAGCAAAGAGGACGATGGAGCTTCAAGATTATCTAACAAGAATGGAGATTGAGAGCCAAACATGGCAGAGATTGGCGAAAGAAAATGAAGCAATGGTTGCATCATTGAACAGGAGGATCCAACGGCTGAGAGAAACTGATCAGGCCAATGCAGCCGAGGATGCAGAATCTTGTTGCTTCAAAGAAGAGGAAAAATGGGAACAAAAGACGAGGAAGATGATCTGCAGATGCTGTAATTCTAGAAAATCGTGTGTTGTTATGCTGCCCTGCAGTCATCTTTCTTCATGCGAAGATTGCGAGCAGTTTCTTGATTCTTGTCCCGTTTGTAAAATGGTTAAGGCTGGCACCATAGAGGCATTGGTATAATGAATTTTTTTTTATTTTTCTTTTTTAATGTCTTTTATTGTTAAATTCATGAAGACAGAAGGATTTTACCCAGCAAATGATTTTTATTTTTTTTTTGATTGGGGGAAAACCCATATAAATTTAATAATTTATTTTTTAATTTTTGATAGGCTTACTTAAAATTTTGCCTTTTTATCATTGGATAAACAATTTAAATCCTCAATTTCACTGAATGAATATATAACGTATGTATTAAATATTTTTTTATAATAATAATTAATTAAAAATTAAATATACTTAACATATATACAGTACATTAAAAAATGAAATGAAATATTGAATCCAACACTTTAGGTAAATGCAGTAGATGAATAGAATCCATTTTGCAAAGATTTATTGATTTTGTATAACAATTATTAAATGGGCCTCTAAATATGTATCTAATTAAATTATAAATTATTAGATTATATATTACGATAATAAAATATTTGATTTATCATATCATAATATTTTTGTTCAATAATTTAAAATTAATTTCCTTGCAGTCAAGTGGTATGGAATGCTTGCGTAAAGGGCATTGATTTGATGTACTTTTTTTTCCCTTTTTATGATTATTTTCCCTTTGAAATCCATGAAGATGAAAGCCTTTTTTTTTTTTACCATAAATAGAGTAAATGTACAGAAATTCATCAGTCTTCTCTGTCATTCCTATTTTCCTGCCCATTTTGATGACATCAAAATGTTAGTCCATCACTCTTTCTGACTATACGGATCTCTTTCCCTTGTTAGGGTTAAAGTTGTCTCCATACTTCTCTTCTTTTCATAACCCCTAATCAACTCAACACCAATTAGAGGCTACAAAATTGGAGCATCTTTTTTGCTTTCCTAGAATGTAATAACCATGGTCATACTTATAATCTCAATATGTCAACTAATCATTATAAAATTTGTAATATTTCGATCTATCCTCATCATAAATAGATTACTTAAATTTGGGTCTATAAACAGTAACAATTACCTTATGAAGACTCACTTTCGCTGGGATTTCAGTGGGTTCCCTTAACCAAGTCACTGTTTATGAGTTGCCGACTCATTCTTCAACATGCATGCAGTCGGAGCCCTAGCTCCTCCCATTGCTTGGGAGCTTACGATTTCATGTTCCATTTCGCTACCCGAATTATTAAAAGATTGATTAATTCATAAATTTTAACTAAAAAACTCATTATCCATTAGATTTTTTTTTTGTTTTGGACAATCTGATCGTAGTTTAAATTTTACATACATTCAATAGATTTGAAAATAATTCTCGCATTTAATAGACTCGCAGAATTAAACCATTATAAAAATAAGTAAAAATTCCTGCTTCAATAGAATTCAAACTCTCAAAACTTTTATGTCTTGAAATCTCAATTATGATACCATGTTGATGTTACAATAATTATGATTTCAATTGCTGCAAATGAGGAGAAGCTTCAATGGTTGGGCCAGCGACAGAAAATTTGAATAAAAATTTCAGCTTTGGTGCCAATAATTCTATTGTCTTGGTCAATATGATGAACTTTGAAAGGGATTTATTTATTTATTTATATAATTCTTGGAAACCATGACCACATTGAAAGAATTCATGTTTTGCTGTTTTCTCCTTTTCATTATTCCATGAGGTGGTGGAAAAATGCTTCTTGTTAGTTGTTTGGACTGAAAAGGGCTATTAAAACTAGGTCTAGAAATGCCCAATTTTGGAACAGCATATTTGGACTAAGGGTCCATTTGAATTTGTTTTGTAGATGTATTTTTTATTTTTCAGTAAAAATAAATAGTGAAAAAGTTAGTTATAAGTTTAAATTTGAAAATGAAATATTGTTTGAAGGTTTTGTTTCAAATGTAATGATTATGTAGAGTTGAAAATGAACTGTATTTGAAAATTTTAGCGTTTTATATTAAAAGTCATGCAAATACGAGCAGAAAAAAATGAAAAGTGAAAATGAAGAGAGAGCATGTTTGTGTGTTTTGAAAAATATTTTGAGAATGAAAATATTTGTGAAAATAGGAGAGAAATTAATAGTTTTATATTTTTATTTTCAATAGAAAATGAAAATGATGTTTGAAAATAAAACCAAAGGGACACTAACGGCATGTTTGGTTTTATTTCGAAAGGTCATTTTCATTTCCAACAATTTCTAAAAGTTAGAAAGTTAATTATAAAATAGAAATAGAAGCTGAGATGCATTTAGATACAATATTGGAAAGTAATGATTAGGTAGGTTATAAGGTTAAAAAGTAGGTTAATTTATATATTTTTAAATATAAAAAATATATGTATAATAGTGATTACTTTATGTCAAATCAAAATTGAATTTGATTGATGTGTAATAAGATAATGGGATAGGTTTAAAAATGGTTTTAAAAAGAAAATGTGTACTTTTTCTAAAAAAAATTACGAGAAAGTATTTATTTTCAATTTTTTATTCCCGAATGAAAATGAAAATGGACCATAGAAATGAAACCAATCAGACCAGAAAGTTTTAGTTGGAAGGTTCAATTCAAGAAAGGGCTCTAGAGGTTGATGTTGGGCCATTTTACAGGCTGTAGCCATTGGACGTTTGGGCTTTCTAACATGGACTGAGAATTGTTTGCACTTATGGCACCGTCACACTGATTACATGATCATATACTTAGAGTCGGATTGTTTGTATTCTAAATAATATTTTCTTATTTTATATTATTTTAAAATTAGAAAATGTGGTTGTTTATATTAGTTTTAATGAAAATATCATCCATTTTTATTTTTATGCATATAAAAACTTTAATACCTACTAATTTTAAAATAATTAAAATCCACTAACTAATTAAATATTAATTTTTGTTCTATCATTCCAAGACAATAGGAATTACATAAAATTCAATACTAATTTTTAATCACACCATTATCCACTAACTTATTAAATAATTATTTCTTTTTTATCTTTTCAAGACAATGGGACCCACAATTAATTAAACAATAATAATTAATATTATTATATTAAAATATTATTTTCAATCTACATTTTTCCAAAATTTTCACAATTCGTATACAATCACATTTTCATTTCCACACGCAAAATAATGATAAAATGAAAACATATTCTAAAATGATGAAAATAGAAAATGAGAATAAAAATACAACCAATATAGGCCTTAACCTCCTATGAATGTATTGATTATGTTCGAACTATAAACCTCATATATATAAATGTGTGAGCAGTACCATTCAACTAATTAATCATTCAGTATACGTCCTAACAAGTGTGGGTAACTTGAAAAAGATTTAATTATTTTTTTACATAAATAATTATTGATTCCTCAACTGTCTACAAAATTTGAATTCATGGTCAATTTGTACTCATTTGTCAAGCAATTGCTTTGAACTATTTTTGTTAGTCAAACTCAAACATTATTATGGAATATGGACAAAAGTTATCAAAAACATCATATTTTGCTCCCACTAATCTAAAGAAAAAGGATAATGAGCTAAGTGGTAGTCCATTCCTAGATATCACTACTTATAGCACCACTAAAGGTCCAAAAAAAAGGGGGAAAAATGTTTGAAGACAATTAAATTTTTATGAAATGAATCAAATCAAGTCATAATACATTTTGAATTTTATTTGCATATTTTTTTCTTTTTTATTTAATAAATACATGTTTAATGTATATAATGAATTAAAAAAATAAAAATAAAAGTTAGACAAAAAAAAGAAAAAGAAAAAAAGAAATAGTTCAAGACACAGTCAAATTTCCAGCCAAGGTGGTGGAAAGAAGTACAAAAAAGTAGGTACGTTATCCTATCAACTCGCCTTCTTCCCCTCACCTCTTGCCCAGCAAAATCCTCTGGTGCAGTCCGGTAAAGGGGGGAAATAATACGAAACGTTAAGAAGCCCTGGAATATCAGGGGTTGAGGGCTGCAAATTTCTGAATAATGGAGAGACTAATCTATTCCAGTTCAATCTCTTCCAAACTTCAGTGCTATTCCCCAATTCTTCCCCGGCTAGCCCGATTTGACTCACCACAGAGATTTGCTCCTTCTTCTTCTTCGACGTTGTCGTTTCCGCTGCTTGCACGGGCCGAGTGGCGCCGAGTCAATCCGCTTTCTTGCAATCTCCATGACCCGTATTTTGTTTCCCCCAAACCAATTGATGATTGCCCGGAAAAGAATGTGTCTTTTTCCTTGGATTCAGCAAGTGGGTCGGAGCATAAGTACCATTTTCTGAAACTGATAGCCCAGAAATTATCTCAGCAGCAAAAGGTACTATTGCTGTGGAATTTTTGTTGTTTTATAGCATTTTGTATGTTCTATGATTCTTTGAACTCAGTTTCTCGATCAATTTGATTTCCAAGAACTAAAGAATGAATGTTTTTGGTTGCTGTGTTAGTAAAGTAATTATTTTCTGTCTGTGTGATTCTGTGTTTTTCTTTTCCTTCTCTGTTATTGTGAACTCTGTTCACTCTGTGGAGTGAATTTATTTTTCTAGGATAAATTGGGGGCTTGGCACCCAAACTATGACTTTTTTCTTGATGTTCTATTAATTTCGTATCTAATACCCAAATTCAATATTGCTGAACTATAGACTTCACTTGTGTTAAACTTGACCGGAATTCAAATTCATGAAATTAGTAATTTGTAGAACTCATGGAGAATATGTCTGGATATTTAGGAGAATCAACAATCAGTAAAGAATGCAAAATGTACCTCGCTATAAGCCCCTAATTTCTAATTTAAATTTGACAAATGGGATTTAGGTTAGCTCCCTACATGATGTCAAATGAGCAGAACAGAAAGTGTGCTGATTGTCCTATATTTTGTTGACTCTTTTTATTTTTTTAAACATATATTTCAGGTGTTTAATGCTGGGAAATTGATATTAATATCAGCAATCTTTTTTACATTACTCCATCCAGCTGTTGTGTTACCAGCTTTCGCTAGTTTTCCAAGTGCGGCTAAAGCTGGAGGTCCAGCTGCAGTTGCAGCAGGGAATAGCCTCATTCGTAGTGAATTACTCAGCAGTGCGTGGACTGGGTTCTTAGCTGGTTGCTTACACACGCTATCAGGCCCTGATCATCTTGCTGCATTAGCTCCACTCTCAATTGGCCGCACAAGAATGGAAAGTGCTGCTGTTGGAGCCCTATGGGGATGTGGCCATGATGCTGGACAGGTGATATTTGGCTTACTTTTTTTACTTTTGAAGGGTCGGCTTCATATTGAGGTCATCAGAACCTGGGGAACGAGAGTGGTGGGCTTTACTTTGCTTGTAATTGGTGGTATGGGCATCAGGGAAGCTTCAGAAGTCCCCACTCCTTGTGTTGCCCTGGAAAATGTTGAAGGTGATGTTAGTGGATATGAAGCCCCTGCAAACCCTTCCATTGCAAAGAAGAAGATAGGATTTGCCACCTTTGTCACTGGTATTGTCCATGGATTGCAGCCTGATGCTCTGATGATGATATTACCTGCACTTGCATTGCCTTCTCGTTTGGCTGGTGCTGCGTTTCTGCTTATGTTCTTGGTTGGGACAGTAATTGCTATGGGAAGTTACACCGTTTTTATAGGCTCATGCAGTGAGGCACTCAAAGATAGAGTTCCCAGAATAACCGAGAAGCTCACATGGGCATCGTCCCTTATAGCTATTGCTTTAGGGCTTGCAATTCTAATTAGCCAATTTTTCGGATTTAGCTTGTATTGAGTTGTTTAGAATTTCATCATTTGCCTCTTTTGTGGTTAGTAGAAGATTTTTAGAACAAAGCTCATCCTTATAGCTTTGTATTTCTATGCTTTTGAAGTAACATATTCATCTCCCCCGCCTCAAAAGTGTTGGCAAGTTTTCACATGAGAAAAGCTCTTCCCTCAGGAACAATGTTGTGTTGCCCATGGGGATGCAGTAGCCTTGACTTCCATAGGTCCTGTTTCAACATCCTAATGAGAATCTATGTTCTTGCACGAGCGTCCCATTCCTAGGACTTGCTTGCTTTGTATGGAGAAGTGCAGTGCTCCTCCAGTGCTAGCTGCAAAAATGTTTTCATTAACATGATCAAGTCTATAAATATGGTAATACATATAAATATATAATATATTTATCATGTAAGGAAATTAAATTAATCAACCCAAGTAGGGCTATAGTTCTCAACGCTCTTAAGAAGTGTCTCAGATTTCCAGTGCCCAAGTTTTCAGTTAGCAAGAAAGATAGCTGCCCTCTTAGGTGTCGTCAGCCCACATATTTCATTATCTTATGCCAAAGGAGAGGTCCATAAATCCTTCCACTTCTGCAATCCAGTGCTATACCTGATCAAGAACTATTTATACGCCCTAAACAGAGGACTAGAACAACTTGAAAAAGCCTCCTGATAGTCAACTTGCATAAGACAGTAACACACTTCTTTTTTACCAATGGCGAAACCTCTGCAAATTGAGGTCTATAATCCCAACGGAAAATACAGAGTTATACTAAACCACCATTTCAAATGCTCAAGACTTCGTATTCTTCTCACTACATCTGCTAATCGTGTTTGAGATACAATGGGATGAGCCCTGGCTTGCAGAAATGAAGAATGCTGTTCTTGTGCCTCACATAGCCTCTGCTTCCAAGGTAGCTTAACTATTCTTTTTCTTCCACATTAGACTCCACAACAAAAGCTAGTTCTATGAAATTCTTTTTTCTCATGTGCAGTGGACTCGTGAAGGAATGGCAGCACTGGCTGCACTAATTGTCCTGGTATGAAGTATCCAAAATCTTTGCTTGCAAGAATCCAAAATCTTTCACACGTTGGCAACCTTTTTCTTGCTTCATTTTACAGGGAAAGATAAAAGGGTACCCAGTTTGGGCCGACCCAAACCGCGTGGAACCATTCCTGAATGAAAACTCTCCAGTATAGTCAATTCAAAAGCTGTGGGCATCTCAATTTACTGTTCACGTTGTTTGGTTGTGCGTTCTTTGTTATGAAGTCTTATTTGGAAACGTCCCAAACGCGGCTTTAGTAACTTTCTGCAGGGTTGCCTGTTTCAAAGCTGTGAACACTGAGGGCTTGTTTGCTTCCTCATATAGGATTATGCGGGATTAATAAACTAGTGATTATAAGTTATAAATGATATTTAAAATCATATAATCTATTGTTTGTTTTGATTTTAGAAATTAGTGATATCCTATACTTGACATTATCTAATGTTTGGTTGACAAGATTACTCAATGTGATTACACTTTGTAATGTCCAAAATGCCTTGACTTCTAAGAAGGTATTGAGGTTAGGGTTTTCATACGAGGGATAAAATTGACTTTTTTATTTTTTATTATATCAAATTTAAAAGAATGAATAATGAATCAAGCCATTTTGGCATAATCCATAAACTAACTTAGCCCATGATACCATACCGGGCCACAAAAGTATAATGAGCCATAAAAATATAAAGCAAATAAGAGATAAAGTTTGAAAATGAATTTATCAAACTTTATCCAATGAAACAAACTAGTCTTGAGTATTTGAGTGGACAAGGCCTTTTGTGGAAGTGTTCAAGTCTTTTGAGTGAGGAAATAGGGATATTAGTTTGTATCTTTATTTGGGGATCAATTCAAGATATTATAAATTAATTGTAACATCTTATACAAATTGGCTTTTTTTTTGTTACGAATTGAGTTGGGTTTTGAATTTTTTACCCAATAGATATCCATATTTTAATAAAACCTTTTCTACCAATAAAAGGAATAGCGATTCTTGTTGGATTACAACTCTTCCTTTTTTAATGGATGTAGATAGATAATACTCATTTATATTTAGGAGGACAACTCTTCCTTACGTGGGATAAACATATTTAGATCTCCTAGTTGAATTAGATTCTTAGAAAACTCACTTATAAATAAGCCTTCTTTCTAGGATTTTAAAACATATAACTTAAGTATTCACTTATAAAAATTCTCCCAAATTCATGTACGCTTGTAGAAGCTCCAGTAGCAATCACAGTAAGCTTGTGGAAGCTCCAGTAGCAATTCCACAAGGCCAAAAGAAAAAATCGATAGAAGTTTGTTCGAGATTAAAGAATGTGAAGTTTAAATGCATTTAAGGTATTCAGGATGATATTCATAAACTTTTCATTAATTAAAAGATAACACTAAACTACGTTATTTGATATCATTATTTATATAATTAATTGCAATAATATAATTAAATCATTATTTCTATCATACACTTAAATCAACGGCCCAAATTATATCCAAAAAAATCAATGAATCTTGAACTTTAGTGGAACCAATGGTTAGATTAGGAGTTGATCCCACAGCTGCAGAATTTCATCTTGTTTTTGGGCAAGGAGAAAAGAAGAAATTCAGAAAAAAAGAAAAAGGATAGGAGGAAAAGTTGTGGCATCCAACCCACAAATTCTTCATGCATGAGGAAAAAAGAGGAAATCAAACATTTACGTAGGGATGGAATAGGCTAAGCCGTCCGTCAGCATCTACGTTATAACCTATTTAATAAATAGATCAAATTTAAACTTTTAAAAAAACTTATAAAATCTATTAGATCGATTTATATAATTTAATTATATTATAATATATATTTAAATATTTATAATACTAATATAATTGCTTTTATATTTTATATTAATTAATTTTATATAGTTTTATATTGTGTTCTTAATTAACACATAGTCATTTTATTTCAAATTTTTTATTTAACTTATAGTAATGTGGGTTATGCTTTTTTTT
>JACGDI010000938.1:573894-585679 GCA_014898725.1 Jacaranda copaia | reverse complement strand
AAATTAAAAAATAAATTGAGAGTTGGGAACCAAACAAGCCCAAACAAAGGAAGTATCACGAATTTTCCCTCCCATGGAAAATGTTTTTTCTTCTCCAAAGGAAAAGGAAAAAGGAAAAGGAAAACAGACATTGAACCGTTGGGCAGTGGCAGTGTGCAGTGGTTGTGTTTGGCTGCTGTGGGCCCCCACAACAGTAAAGCCCACAGCGCAGCTCACAAATAGATGATTAGCCCTCACATGGTCTTGCTGGCTTTTTGGCTCCATTCCTACTTTCTCTTTACCCCTTCTCTTTTTTCAAAAAAAATTAAAATTTCTACCCTTTTTTAATTTAAAAACATTATTTATGTAAATTTTTTTTTAAAAAAAATATTACAAGTAATAAATTTTTTCATTATATCAATAAATTAATATTTTTTATTTTAAAATCAAATCCATTAAATTATAAAACTCCATACAATGCACATAAGTACACAATGAGCTCATTTCAGATCAAACGCAAGAACTCCCATATTATAAGAGAAATAAATGTCGCTCGATTTACAAATTATTGGACAATTATTTATGTATTTCAAGTTAATATATTGATCAATAATTCTCAATCACAATGATGCATATAAAATATATAATATATTCATTTTGAACCGAATATAAAATTTTCTTTATAATAGGAGAATCGAATGTCATTCGATTAATAAACAATTATTTATGTAATTCAAGTTAACACATTCATCAATGATTCTCAATCACTATGATTTGATCAAAAATGGATCATAGAGACATAACATTAATTGTTTTCCCAAAAATACCCTTATCTTATCCAGAAATCCAGCAGTTTCCCTGGCCATTTCTCCCTTAAAAGCACACACTCCCCTCTAACATCGACACCAAACTCAGCTCAGGTGCAGAGGAAAGTACGCAAGAAAGAAATCTATACGTAAAGGAAGAAAACCCTCCATTTTCTTGTTTCTGTAGAAAGAGAAAGGAAAGATGACGAAGGAAGTGAGAGAAGAGGCGGCGAGGCATGGTAAGGACTACGTGGACCCGCCGCCGGCGCCGTTTCTGGGCCTCGAAGAGCTTCAGCTCTGGGCCTTCTACAGAGCCGCTATCGCTGAGTTCATCGCTACCCTTCTCTTCCTTTATGTCACCATTGCCACCGTTATAGGCCACAAGAAGCTCAACGGAGCCGACCAATGCGACGGCGTTGGTCTCCTCGGTATCGCTTGGGCCTTCGGAGGCATGATCTTCATCCTAGTCTACTGCACTGCCGGCATCTCAGGTACCTTAAGAACAGCGAACTTTTTTCTAAATCTTAGCTGAATTTTCTTTGTTGTTCTGAATTTTTGTTGCGTCCTACGTTTCAGGTGGGCACATCAACCCGGCCGTGACATTCGGGTTGTTTTTGGCAAGGAAGGTGTCGCTGATTAGGGCTTTCGTATACATTGTAGCACAGTGTTTGGGTGCTATCTGTGGAGTTGGGCTGGTGAAAGCTTTCATGAAGAGCTACTACAACAGGCTCGGCGGTGGCGCTAATTCTGTAGCCTCTGGGTACAACAAGGGCACAGCGCTGGGTGCTGAGATTATTGGTACCTTTGTGCTTGTTTACACTGTTTTCTCCGCGACCGATCCCAAGAGGAACGCACGTGACTCTCACATCCCTGTAAGCACACTCATCCCTACAAATCTGAGTTCGGATTTCCTTCTCTCTGGTTAATCAGTATTATATAATTTGAACGATGCTGGAGTTTTAGTGAACTTAATGGCACTGCGGTTTGTGTAGGTTTTGGCTCCACTTCCCATTGGATTTGCAGTTTTCATGGTTCACTTGGCCACCATCCCCATCACCGGAACTGGGATCAACCCTGCTAGGAGCTTAGGAGCCGCTGTCATCTACAACAACGACAAAGCTTGGGATGACCATGTAAATTCTTTTCCTTAAAAACAATCTAACTAGATTGCATGATGTGATAATATGGCAACTGAAACTTGTTTGTGGTCTAAAATATGCAGTGGATTTTCTGGGTTGGACCATTAGCCGGAGCATTGGCAGCGGCGATTTACCACCAGTTTATCTTGAGGGCTGCAGCAGTTAAGGCTTTAGGATCATTCAGGAGCAACCCCACCAACTGAGCAAAATCCTGCAAGACTCGAAAATTGAATTTGATCCCTCCCCCTATCATTACTTCTCTGATCCCTCCCATCTTTTATTGTTATTATTAGTCTTTTATTTGCTTTAATTTGTGTGTAATGGGATGAGAGGATGTTAATTATGATTATTCCTTTTTTTTCTTTTAATCTTTTTTCTTTTTCCTATATAGTTTTTGATTTTCTTTTTTTGTTTTTAGCTTTGGCTGTGTATTTATTTGACATGCGACAAAAGTAGTGCTGGTGGTGTTGTTTAGTTTCTTTTCTACTGCATGTGTATGATGATGCTTCTCTCCCTCCCTCTCTCTCTCACATATTTTCTGAACAAACGGGCCCTTATCCCCCGGTTAATTTCTAGTGCTTTCTTTTTAAGTTTTAAGCCTTTCAAAATCAAAACCTACCCCCAATGACTTATGTCTAATGTGAAGGAAAAGTAAAGGTGTCCCTATTTACCTAACATCTGTCTGTTATTGGTACTTGATATCTCAATTGAAATGTAGCTAATGGAGCAATTATGGGGTTTTGCCAATTTAATTTATTAGACATTCTTGAGAAATCAACATCCTACTTACCAAACTATACCACTTACTTGCCAGATATTTAGTAAAAAATTGAGTATAATATACAGATTCTGTCAAAATTTAATTTAAATTTTTCATTCTATTTCATAAATATATAATAGGTATATTAAATATTTTTTTATTTAAATGATCTAAAGTGGCCAAAACTAGAAAGTTCAGGTGGAAAATTACAAATTCTTGCACACTTATTAAGTTTATGCTCCTGATAATATTAATAGCCATTGGATTACAAGGGTACTTTCATCCATGAAACATCATCATTAATCATCTTTCTTTATATGTTCACACGAACTTAAAGGTGTCGATAAAATTTAACAAACAATGAGTGTTTCTTTCTTGTAAGTTGATTTTTGAAGTAATCTTATGGTAATTATAAATATTTGCCTTTCTGAAAAACTGTCATTGTTAAATCAAAGTTGCAGGGATGGAATTTGTCCATTTGACAAATGACAGCCTGCCCTGATTACAAAATCTTTTCAACATCAAATCCATGGGTTAGATGGTAAAAATAGGGACCCTCACCAATACTTTTCTTGGTCATCGTGAAGTCCAATAACACCATGCCACGACCCACTTGATATCCGTAAAAGGAGCTCTACCCCTTGGGTTTTGGGGGGGATGGCAGGCATCCAACCATTTTATTCCACAAGCCAAAATCTGGAAAGGTCTGTCAAATATTTTTGTTGCAAGAGTGACAGATGCTTATCTACTTTTAGATATAGATACAAACAGACAATAGGACCAAAGAGGGGAGAAGGAAAAAGCAGGTAATGGAGAGGGGAAAAAGTTAATTCCTTACCAAGAGGTGTAGCCGTGCAGGAGTGATGGGCGGGGTGTTTCTGTGTGCTCACATGAAGTGGGCCGGGGGGGAAGAATTCACAGAGGTATTCGAATAAGAACTGTGGTCTGTAGTCAAGCGGGGTGGGCCCAAGTTCAATTCCTTCATCCTAAGGCAAAATCAAAAGACTTGATTAGGAAGATGGATAGAATTTTGCAAGAGCTTTTACAATTGGAAAAATAAAGAAATTGTTCTCTTTTGATTAGAAAGATGAATAAAGTTGCAAGGGCTTCTACAATTGGACAAATAAAAAAGTTGTAAAATTTGTTGTGGGGAACATGAACGTGCTAGCAGAAAACTACAGAAATTAGGGCTCTATATGTTTGTCAATCCCTAATTTATTTTCCAACTCCTAAAATTAAACAAACACTACACATTTTACAATTCCATTATCAAAATATAAAATTTTTTCCCAAAAAATCCATATTATTTCCAACTCTATACCATTCTCCAAGGCTCCACATTTTTTTATTATTATAAATATATACACATACTACTCACACAATCTATAAATACACATATATAAATAATTTATTTCAATCCACAAATCTAACAAAAAAAATTATTGATGTGACATCTTATCCCTACAAAACACAAACAAACAAACCATTTTCTTTTAATTTATTTTCTATCTATATTTCAAAATACAAACAAACAATCATCGCATTCCCCAACTCTATTTCACAAAATCCATTCTTCCAAAAATTTTTGGGAGAATGCCACAATTCACATCCAAACAAAGCCTAGGTAAAGATTGCATTTCTTTTATTAACTTTTTCTTCAGCTTAATATTGTAAAATTAAAAATAAATGCACCACTTCCTAACATTCAAAACATCTAAAATTCAAATGAAAATCGAAAAAAAGTTTTTAGATTTTGAAGTTATTGCAAATACTCTGGCACTGCTTCTTTCATTCTGCTGTACTCGTCAAGGTCTACCTCAATGTTCTTTGTCCTTTTCTTGTATGCATTGTACAAAATTTTTTTGATTGAAACTGAAAAAACATGAAGTTAACTGTATGTACAAACAGAGATAATGATAAACGCATAGACTTACAAACAGAATAGATTCCAATGGAAGATGGCAAAAATTCTCAGTAACCAATAAGGCAATAACTCACTCCATTTACAGGGAAAAAGAAAAAGGAAAATGGAAAGAAATAGTTGATGACTCAATAGGCTGAAAGAGAAATATAAATATTTGATTGTTTGAGCTAGACCTAGACACCAGGCTCAAATAGTTTGGTTAAGCAAACAAGCGACAAAAATAAATTTTTGAATTTTTGTTGTAAAATTCAGCACCACAGTAAAAGCTTCCAACATAATGGTAATATGGTTTCCCCAAACTCAACTGTATCACCACAGTAGTATCACCATGCATTGAAAACATAAAATAATATCTGTCACCAGAAGGTATGAAGAGGCAGAAGTATTCCACACAGTTGCAAAAATGTTGATAGAAAATCATCAAATAGTTATAGGTTGGCACTTACCATCCCAACCAGCTGGTGCCGGCTCCTTCTCCTATCTCTTATACTTAGATTCTGCCATCACCTGTGTATCAAGCATATATGCTTTGCTCATATCTAATCCATTGGCATCCAGAAGTTTTCCAATTTTCTTCTTCCTCTCCTCAAGCCATTTCTGCTTAGAAATGCCTCTAGATTCCACTGGAGCTTCTGCTTTTTTCTTCTCAGCAACCATGGCAGTCTGATTGGCTTTTCTTGCCTCATTCTACAGGAATAAAGACAAAGGAAGATATACTATATGCAGTAAATATGAAAAATAAGGAGAACAGTTACATTATGAATGAGGAATATCCCTCTGTATATGCCCCAATGCATGACAAAGAAAAATAATCTATCTGCATTGTGTTTCAAATGCTGATCCATCTCACCATCTTCAACATCAACAAAAATAACTTCTTCTGCTTCCCTGTAAGATTAGCAAAACCCTGTGCTGCATCATCATCACCATCCATGCTAGCCTTCTCATCGGGATGCTTCTCACAGCCATCACTTCCATCATTCACATCTCCTTGCTGATTGAGAGCAGGAGCCAGATTTGGCTGTGTTATCATCATTAGGATGCAATCCTAGCACATTAAATGGAAAACAATTACTTATCAATGAACACAGTTCTAAGCTCACCTATAACCCAAAAAATTGGGGGAAAAAAGATCCATCAAGCATGAGAGAATGAACTCCAAATTCAGGTAGTATTTTGTTATAATTTTTACTCATCATTCCCTTTCCTTCAGCAATAAATAATCTTGACAAAGGCACCAATTATCAACCTGTATCACTTTTATTCATTCTCTTCTTTGCTTCAGCAACAACATTGACGCAGTATTCACTACAGTCATGGTATGGATTTGATGCGTTTCTGCAATCTGGATGCACTTTCCTTTCTCCAGCCACATCTTCATCAGCATCTTTAGCCAGGCTTTTCTTGATCTCCTCAATAATTGTAAAAAGATTCCCTAGATCACAAAGAAATATCTAAACAGAGAAACATAAACAAAATCCAACTTACCCAAAAGAAGAGTGAAACTATAAAGAGGGTAAAAATAACTGAGGGCAGAAGAGATTGGAAGCCATTGAGACTTAAGACAAAAACACAGAAAATTAACCAGGCGTTTCAGCATCCAATTGAAGGCACAAAATTTTAGGGCTTCTATTGAAAAAAATATACAAAATAATCATGCATTTTTTGGAGCAATGAATAGTGGAACCTTCAAACTGAATTAAGAATTGATATACTCCACTAAAGCCTTAGGGACATAAAAGCAAAAAGCCCAATATGACTAATCAGAATACCCAACCAAGACCACTTAAGATGGGCCCCTAAGCCACACAGGTTCAAGCCCATCAAAGGCTCCATTAATATAAATACCAACTTCCCCCACGAAAAAAACAATTAATCGCTCATTTTTAAATTGAGCGATTTTCGAAAAGGACCTTAGACTTGATTCCCTAAACCCAACATGAAGACACTTTAGCAATAAGATATCCCAAGGGGGCTCATAAACCAACATATTAGCAGAAAAACCCCAAGAGGCTCACAAAAAAGACATCTCAATAAAAGACCCCCAAGTGTCTATCTAAACCATCTTGTCACAAGATCCAAGGGGTGCACAAATATGATAAAAGAGCAAGTGGCATAAAAGAATGAGAAATCACAACCACCAAAGCACAAAACAAAAAAGGCTCTAAGACCACAAAAGTTGCTCAAGCATCCATAGCAAAATTACAAAATCTAACCCCACCAAAGTATCCAAATGAAAATGGCATCCAACCTAAACTTGGAAGGAAAAACAGCATGCGTGTCTAAAGGAAAAAGACAAGCAAAAACATCCTTAATAGAAATGGCAAACTTCTGACGTAGCTCTTACTCAGTCCCCTACAGAGCCACAATAACCAGGTCCTCCACCATGGCCTTAGGGTTGGACTAGAGCTTCACCAATTGCCCCAATGGAGAAGCTAATGGGAATAGTAAAGTCTAACTACAACAAGTTCTCCGAAGGATACCACCCAGTGCCACTAAGCATGTAGGGATAGTCCAAAATGGTTTGCTCATAAATAGCAATTGCCTCTTATCTTGATTGCCTCAAAAAACTCATTGGATTCCATAAACTCCTTCATTGCTTCCTCCCACATGACAAATAGACGGGCATTGTTAGCAGAGGACTTCAAAAACTTTCTTCCAGTGTTAACTTACTTAGCGTGCCGCCTCTTCAGCTAGTTGTGCTCCTTCAATGCCTCGACGAGCTCCTTATCTATTTGATCTCTCCCGTTAGAGTCCTACAACCTCCTCATTGAGATTAGCTATTTCAATTGTTGTCTTCTTTGCCTAACAAGACATATACACCAAGAAATTCAAAACCCACGCCCAAAACAACAAAGACATGTCAAAACGAATATATCGAATCATAAAAGAATAAAAAAGAGAGTGAACTAGAAGAAAGAGCAACCACTTGCCCGTGCTAAGTCCCCACCAACAAGCTTCATCAATTGCAACGAGAAGTAAATCTCCAGTTTACCCTGATCAAACTCATTAATTCCAACCTAAAGACTCTTGATGCTACAAGTGGTCTCGTAAGTATCTCAATGCAAGTTAATGCCAAAGATCCTCCTCAAACCATAAGAGAACAACCCTTTACCTTTCTCGGAATGATGAGACAAAGGAGAGTATGTGATGAAATCACGAGTATGTATTTAACTAGCTCTAGGATCACTTGCTCTGAGCTATCTATGCTTGACAGAGGAGCTAAAGGGGGCAGTGAAGATGAGGACTCCGGTGCCGACCAATTGGGAGTGAAACCCCCTGTATTGGCCCCAAAAGACCATCGCAAATGCTACCTCTCTCCCTCTTAGCCCGAACCATTGTCAAATCAATACTCTTCCCAACCTCATGCAATTAAAACTAAACCACCTTAGCAAGTACATAGAATGATGAAACACCAAACAAGCATAAGCATTACGAGAAAGACACGAATGAGAAGACAGGTGCATGTACACAAAAAATAAATAAATAAATAAATAAATACTAAGCACATGCAGAAAATATATAAGAAACATTACACGAAGAAGCAAACATTGCAACGTTGCTTAAGCACTCTCGAAAGTCATGATGTACCTTCTGGAAACGCACTATTGATGATTACCTATTCCACACAGGAGGAACGCCCTACCCTAACCCTCATATCTCATAAAGAAAAGGTGATCTTTCCAAGGTCCTTAAGAAGATGGCAGCACAAGCAAAAATCTATAGCATGGCCTAGGAAAGAAATTCAGGAAAAGCTCTTTTGATATCTTTTTGACTATAAATAAAGTATGAAAACGATTCATGGAGACCAAAAAGACCCACAATGTTGGAATCCCACAAAGCATGCACATGAATTTGGGGGAAATCAACTTGAACATAACCCATAACTCCCTACTATTTTTAATAATAAGGGATAGAGAGGAATGAAAGACCTACTATTGAAGCAACCGCTGAAAACATAAGATGGCCCTCAAAAACGAAGCATGATCTCATCAAAGAAACTGATTCTACGTCTCAAAAGGTCCAAGTTCTCCGAAATGAGCCAATTAGACAAACCAACAAAAAATAAGAGTGTCATCGGTCTCCTCCTCAGTCAAGCCCTTCTCCCTAGACTTAAGCTTTGATTCAAAAGACTAACTAATAACTAACTCCTTGACTAAAAATTGCAAACATGCTCATCATGCGTAACCATGCAACATGGAATGGGAGATGCACCCAAAGAAGAGGCCCCAAACTCCAAGAACACCACCACACCCGCATAGACCTACAAGATGCACCCAAAGAAGAGGCCCCAAACTCCAAGAACACCACCACACCTGCATAGACCTACATACAGCCAGTGATGCTGCAGTCTTAGGTAGCCGAAACGGCCATCCCTACGCAACTAGCCACCACCAACGAGTTGTCGAAGCCACCATTGTACGAACACACTTCTATTATTGCCACCCCATATTTTTTAAGATTTGACTTTCCTTTCTCTATCAAGTGGGATGGCTTTTCCCAAAGGACCTCACTCTTCAAAAGAAAACTCCCAAAGTGGTTTTCCCTCAAGGTGTTAGATAATGAAAGTAGCGGAAAGGAAAAGAGAGAGAAGACAAAAGACCACCCTTTCAAGCCCATTCTGTAGGCAATGAGGAAAGGGCATCCAATAATTGGGTAACATATTATTGCCAAAGCTCACGAAGACAGCAAGTTATTAGCAAAGAACAATTCCCCAAAAATATAATTAAAATAGATAAAATAATAATTTTTAATTAACTAATAACTAATTAACGAGCCATAAAATTAATCAAAATGAACCAAGAAGAATCGAAGCAAAAAGGTAAAATTAATCATAATAGCATGCAAGCTGAAAAATACAACTGAAAATAAAAATTTACTTTTAATTCAAAAAAAGCAATATCGCATTAAAAATAGGAGGATAGATACTACTCCATTAAAGCCCTACAACATAAAAGTAAAAAGCTCAATATGACTAACAAATAATCAACTAAGCCCACTCAAGATTGGCCCCTAGGCGTCATGGGCTCAAGCCCATCAAGGACTTGACTAATATAAATTCCATAGTCAAAGGCACTAATTTCTCATTTTTAACTTGAGCACTATCTCTACGAAGCAAGTTCCTAAAGCAAAAGTCCCACCATTCAAGTCCAATTCTATGCAACATCAAAATCAATGACCACAATATGTGCAAGACTGACAAACAATTATGAGACAAATAATGATGGAACCCAAGGGCCAATTGTATACATACAGCCCACGTATACTGCATTGCTTAACTATTAATCAAAGTATTAATCTTCTCATAGTTAACAAAGAGGTAAAAAACATCCAAAAGTAAAACTAGTTACTGGTCTAAAAGAATGGTTTTATAAGTCAGCATAAATGTTTGCTAAGATTATATGCTTACCTCAACCATGCACATATTCATAGCATATCACACGATTATCAAAACGATGCGCTCAACTGAACAAAAATTTGGAAAAGGAAAATAAATCACCAACTATTGAGGAATGAATTCCGATCTCAGCTAATACTTGCATGAATGGTTCTTCATCCTTTTCCTTCATTCAACAATAAATAATCTAAGAAGAAAACAGAAAACTAGTAAATAAGGATCAAAACCAACCTGTATCACTTCTGTTCATTCTTATCTTTGCTTCTGCTACAATCTTGAAGCAATATTCACTACATTCGTGATATGGATTGGATGCATTTCTGCAATCCGGATGTACACTCCTTTCTTCAGCCATATATGTATATTTCTTAAAATCTACGTGATACTAGTAATACAATAGTTCCTGCATCATAGTGAAATACAAATAAATAAATAAACAGCATAAACATTAAAGCCAGAGGAGTTAAACTACGATTGACGAACTACGAAAACAAAAAGAAAAACTAGGTTGTAAAAATTAGAACCATGAGACTTCAGACGAGAAAGTAAAAGTAATACCTGCGAAATCTAGCGATCAAATTGAAGGCGGGAGGCCTTAGGGCTTCTACAAATTTGAGAAGACGGTAAAATTTATTCGAGAATTTTTTGGCGCAATCATTATATATGGCAGTCGTATTGAGCGAGGGAAACAGTTATGGGCTGAAAATAGGTATGGGCTAAATTTGATAAAAGCCCAAAGGCCACTTGTACATGTCCAACGTGTCCCAATGGATTATGGACTATCTATTTGGTCGATCAATTAACTAAGGCTATCAACAAATCGAATTTTAATTCGAATTCGATTTGAATTTTAAAATATTTATCTATTAAAATATTTAATAAATCAAATTTAATTATAAATATTTATCATCCGAAATAAGTAGATCGAATACGAATTAAACAATCCGATTTGTTAAATATCTGAATCCGAATTTTAATAATTTTTTATTAAATTAATATTCTTATATATAATATTAACAAAGATTTTAAAATAAAATTTATATATTATATTGATTTAATATCTATATTATATTATTAACATTGAGTCTTCAACATCAAAAGTAAGAGGATATTGATAATACATCAAATATAATATATAATATATAATAATTCATCTATACATTAATATAATGTAAAATAGAAATTTCGGTTCAAATATTAATTTTTGGAATAATATATAATAAAAAATTATTAAAAATTCAAATGAAGTAAATTTATTTTATAAATACAATATTTTTAAACAATCCAAAAGGGGGAGAAAAAAAAATATTAAATAGGGTCGAATTCAAATTCATATATGACTGATTCGATCCAAATTCGGTTTGCTAACTGATTGGCCAAAATATCAATTTTATTTTGATGTAGTTAAATAAAAGCTCTGATTTCCCTCTTCTCCTTGTTCACATGAAATAATGAAAATAGTGGTTTTAATTAAAGTTGCCATATGAATATTATCAAAATTCACATATTATGGTTTTAATTAATTGCATAAAGTAATTTAGAGAGTATAAAGAGACACTTATAGATGCCTTAACTATATTCAAAATTATATTTTAAATTACATTATTAATTAGATAGAAATACATAAATAATAGTGTGTGTCTGTAGTGCCTTTTAGCACATAAATATTAGTATCATTTTACAAAACATTCCAACTTAAAAATTGGAGAAAAATCCTACACATAATAATTTAGTTAGATGGGCTTATACTATATACATAATTGAATTCATTTAATATAT
>JACGDI010000938.1:532002-569910 GCA_014898725.1 Jacaranda copaia | reverse complement strand
ATCTAATATGGAAATCAAGATAGTCTTGGGACTTGGAACCATATAAGAATAATTCCTTATAAGCTATTCTATGATGACGTTCTCAAATCGACTTAGAATGGGAAAGAAATATATGCAAGTACTGAAGTATCTCCTCCAAAATCAAAGGAAATGTTTGGTTATGTTTTTTTGGTTTGATTTTATTACGTGTTTGGAAGAATGAATTATTAAAAAATATAAAAATTACTTTTGGTATGTTTGTTTATATTTTAAAAAATGTATTTTTTTAATATAGCAGTCAAATCAATACTTTTTTTTTTTTTTTGGGGAGAAAATGGAATTGAGTGGTTTCTTTAATGTTAGAATAATATATAATATATATGTATATATTGGAAAGTGTGTGTTTTGGAGGAAAAATGAGAATGTGTTTAATTCTATTTTCTTAAAATAATGTTGTTTTGGGGAAATATAACCAAACAAACCCAAAACTTTTTGCTACATGTTTTGTGGGCTTGTATTGTCACTTTCAAAAGATTATTTTTAACATTCACAATTCGTAAAGAAAATATTAAAATTTTGCATTAAAGATGAAATTTATCTCCTATTATTTCATTAATTCGCCCTCCACCTTTAAGTTGGCTCTTGCAAACAATCAATTTGATATACCATCACTCTTTTCAATCTTTTGAGCGAAATACAATAAATGAAATAAGAAGCAATAATTATAGATCATAAAATTGGAGTCATATATCTTACTACAATCATATTTGAATCAATTTTGAATGAGATCCAATCTTTGTTAACTCCAAAAAAAATAAGATTTAATTTAAACTCTCATCGTATTGTACCAAGAAATGTAACCAAACTTGGCAATATGAAACCTAGAATAATTAAAACTTGAAACACGTCAAGTGATCTGTGGTCTAACGACATCAATCTCCCGCATGATATAGAAGGTCCAGAATTCGAGTTCTAATAAATTTCTGATATGTGTGTATATAATTAAAAAAAAAATTAAAACACATATGTCAAGTCATATTATATAATCAAATGATACACTTGAACTAGGCCCAAACCCAAAACAAAAAATAAAAAAATGCTTTCCCCCTTCATAGCCCAGTCCAATAAACCCATGTAGCCGTCGTGCGTCACCATTCCGCTCTACTAATGTAGCTCAAAGGTCAAAACCTCCATTGCAGACTCCTGCGTATAAACCCTACTTCGTCAAACAATGGTTGCCGGAAGATTCAAAGAGCTGTTGAAAAAATATGGTAAGGTAGGATTGGGCGTACATGTCTCAGTCTCCGCCGCGTCAATTACCGGACTTTACGTCGCCATTAAAAGTAATGTCGATGTTGAATCGATGCTCGAAAAAGTCGGCTTGCCTAGCCTCAAAAAGGAGAAGAGCGAAAACTCCAATCTGCCCGCTGAAAATCCGGAAATCATAACCGGTTCCGTTAGAAACGATGGGACGATGGAGAAGAGGGAGAGGAATCGGACGACTGAGCTGGTGGCGTCAAGCGGCGGCGCGTTGGCTTTGGCTTTGCTGATCAATAAGGCGCTTTTTCCGGTTAGGGTTCCGATCACGTTAGCACTAACGCCGCCTGTGGCGAGGTTTCTTGCAAGGCGCAAGATCATGAAAAATAGCATATGATTGCTACGTTTTCTTTGTTGCTTTCTTGTTCTGGCGATTGCTGCTTTTCGAAGAAGATTGAATTAGTTGTAGCTACCGGTTAGCTATTAATACAACGAATTGCAAACTGCCTTATCAGCACTGGTCAGTCTTTCAAATTGCTTCAGTTAACAATATCAGTTCATAAAAATTTGGAAAACTAAAATCTATTTGATGTTGCTTCACCAGATTTCTGTAGCTAAACTGTCCAATGTCCCATTTCAAAGCACGGCTTCTTTGAAGCTTCCAACGCCTTTGTGTTGGGAGTATGCCAAATTTTCTCACAAAGCCAATGAAATTAAAAAGTTTGCTTCTTTGGATAAGTTGTGATGCACTGGTGATTCTTCAGATCACTGCTATGACTCTGTCAGATGCCTAAGTTCCTGGCAGTCAGCTCCAACTTCATTCAGAACAGAGCAAAGTCTTGGCACAAGCATTAGCTTGAAGCCAACTGAATTTGAGTTGCCATTATTATCAGGCTAATAGAAGCATCCTTTGTGAGAGAGCCAATCAGGTGCCCTTTGATATAAACATCACATGCCTCGAGAATATAGCAACCACGCCTCTTGAAATGCTCGACCACAAGCTCTTCAAGGTCCTGAAAACAAGAAAATGGGGAAACAGTAATTAAAAGAAAATATAAGAAGATAAATGAACAAAAAAGAAAAGTCAAATATTGATGTTTAATCACCTTTGGGGGCTTTCGCATGAGATGCATCATTGTCTTACAGCTCAATAAAAATGTATTCTCATTGTAGGAGAAACCATATTTCTCCCCTTCTGCTGTCCCGACTTGTTTGTCACATCCAGCTTCGTTGAAATACAGCTTGGGATTTACTAATAGCCCCTGAAGTGAAACCAGTATCTGAAGAATGCTTGAGGCTGAAGGATCCCAAACCTCATTTCTTCTACCTTTCCAGTATCCCAAACCAGTAAAATTACCTTTCCAAGCTTTTGACTGTGAAAAAATAAGCATGAGAGAGATGTGGAAGTTTCTTACTGGTGGAACCACTGGATATTCAGGTGGAAGGAGAAAATTGAAGAAGAAAAGGCCATCCTGGTAAGGTGTTCCATATGCTCCAGCTATGGCAGCCCTCAAAAGATCCATCCTATCTTCATAGACACATACGTATATCCCCTCTGTTTGATAGTGTTTCAGCTTATACATGCATGTTCTGATAGTATAATGAAAAGAATTAAAATGTCAGAGAATTAGGATACTGGCAAGAGCATACCAGGCGGGTGATTTTGAAGAATGTTCCACTCTTGCTGAACTTTCTTGAGCCACGTCCTGGAAGTGTTATTCTATAGATTTGGTAAAAGGGTTGTTACACGCATTCCTCAGAGAAATAAGGAAACATGATTTGTTAGTCTAAACTCCAAACAGAAGAAAAGTCCAAGAAGCAGCATTCAAATCAACCAAATGCTTAAATCTTTATCTGAACTATCAGAAATAGGACTCAGGTATCACAAGAAACTGATGAGAACAACTAACCTGTCCCAGTGCAGCAATAAAGTAATGGTCAGAAGGATCTCGGACAATATCAAAGCCTTTGAATTTTGAAATAAAGTCATCACAAGGAAGAGCATCTGATACTGGTGGTTTTGAGTTGCATATAATTTGAGCTCTTTCTAACAAATCAAAGCTTCAGTAACATTATGCTCCTCCCCTTCAGATTCAGTCATTAGCTTAGAAAGTTGATACTCAATATCATTGGCAAGATCTTTTCTAAAAGTCAATTCATCAGATTGAAGATCATCTTCACTTTTGGCATCTAAATTCAATGGATCCGAGTGCTTTCACTTCAGGCCTGAAGTCACTATCATCAACTGTATTGTGGTCCTACATTCAATGGGCACATTCGTTGTATCAAAGAAATAGAGAGAACAATATTCTGAAAGATAAAAGGATCAATACAGTGCTAAGAAACAATATGCTCCAAAATTTAGTATCCTCTTGTTTTACAGTCTTTGAGATTTATGAAATTTTGATTCTTGAAAACAACTAGAATAACAGATATATAGATCAGAAAGTATTTAGTTCTGATAAGCAAATACTTTCACTACGAAAAGCAGTTCTAATTGCAAAATTTTTATACTCCTCTATAATGAGCCATCATACCTCAATTTCAACTGACTATGGATATAAATTTAGTTCTTAAGCAGGCAAAAGCTTAGCAGTTACTTAAAATGCAGAAAAGATATTCTACATAAGAAAGTAGTATATTATAAGCACTTCTGGGTTATGGAACAGTTCTTTATTAGCCTATGAAAGAAGCACCCATGGTTAAATGTTGGTTCACCATGAGGTCCTACCTGACTCATCTTTTAGGTGAACTATGCCTCTCGAAGCTTGCTGATGAGCGCTTATTCAGAGGCTAAGCTTGACCAAAGCTATCTAGAGAGACAATTATACTGACACAAACACCAAGCTATTCAAGTACATAAGCAGCGAATGAAGTTTTGACATGTCGCAGTAGAAGGCACAGACAAACAAAATTAATCGATGACATCAATCTGATCTAGCAACCATTTACCTTCTTGACATTATCAACAGTCTCTAAGTGGTCATCTTCAACAGTTTCCCAGCAAGCCGCACCATCACTGCCATAACTTCCAGCAACAATGGACTCATCATCATCACGACCAATAGCATATATATTGCCCGAGGACCAACCTGATATAACATTGGAGATTTCTAATTGACAGTGTAGTTCAAGAAATGGAAAGGAACTATTATGGAAACTCTTATAGGAGCAGACTTATTGTAAGAGTAAGAAAACAGAATAACCTTAGTTATTAGCCAGTTATATGTGAAATTACTACTTTTAGTGGAAGGATGAGAGTAGATAAATATTTGGGACCGAAAAGTCACTGATATGACATGAAGATCAATATCGGTATTACTGTCTAATTTTATATCCATTTATGTGAAGAAGAGTAATAATTGTTCTTGAGTCAGAATAAGTGGGGTCATATATACCAACCTCTCCAGCTTTGAAATTTCATGAGGGAAGATGAAACAAATGTTATTGAAAGGAAGAGTTATGAGTTCCTGAATGACAAAAATGCTCCCAATTGAATAAATAGTATAACGAGAACCTTCCAGTTGGTGAAAAGATCAATCCTATAAATTTCAAATAAAAATAGAGTAGAGATATTTCATGATGCCTGCTGAAGAATTACCGTGGATATCATCCCATTAGCCCATGTAACTTCTATGCCACCATCTCTCAGTCCAGTGACGTTCCCAACCCAAGAGAGACTCAAAAATTCAGCAGACATACCATGTGCAGATGGTTTTTCCATACTCTTTCTTTCCTGATGCTTTCCCTTCTCATGTTTGGATTCATCTGGATTATTAAGTGGCCTATCTTCAATAGGGTGCATAAAAGAATCCATTTTGGCTGACAATGAAATAGGTGGTAGCCGAACAACTACATCTCCACAACAATAATCATAGTTAGGATGCCCCTCTAGCTCATATACACCTACAACTTCCTCTTTATCATATTCTCTGTGGTCCACTGCCCTTGCCACTGGCTTCAACCACCAGACACAAGTTGTCCTTTCTTTTGCATTGACACTTTTTACAATCCCAGCACGTTTAGTCTCAACACTGTTGTTACTGTCATCAGTAGCCCTCTCCACTGCAAACTGTTCAGCAACAAATTCATGATCCCGGGACTATCAATGGGAATCAAAGATGTTGAATCCAGGCATTGTTTTGTTGTTCCATCCTGCCATGCAACATCAACTTTTGTCTTGGTAATTGGTATTGATAATTAGAAGTGCTTGGTCAAAATTTTCAACTTCTTTTTGGGTTTTCTTGTCTTTTCTGACTACAATTTTACAGATCTTTTTACGATGAAGAGGCCAAGTCCCATGTACAGCTCCCTTTGAAACTGGCACTAAACTACAGCCTAAAACAGATTCTGCAGGAGAACAACTTTGTAATGATTTTGTGTTCTTGGTCAAGGAAACCTCTGAATCATTTTCTGCCAATTTGCTGTAGCCAGATGATTCCTCTGTGCTGGTCACTTCAGCATCAGACTCATCAACTTTTTCAGTAGATTCAGGTTCATCCTTAGCACAATCGTGAAATTCTGCTTTAGATAGTCCCTTGTGCAATGGCATGGACAATTACCCTGGTGATGATGGAAGGAGACACCAATCACCTAATTGCCAATTTGTAATAGCAAAACGAGACAATAATTTTAAATTCTTAGGACTCTGCCCTTCAGCCGGAGTAGTAGCAGCGCCGGGCCATACCCAGCAGAAGCAATCCAGTAAACGAACAACGATCCTACTGTGACTTTGATCAACACACCTTCCAATCCGCCAGCTTTCCACAATCCAGACCGCCACCTAGAATTTTTGAAAACAGATGAAGGGCTTGCCTTCACTCGTTTGCCAGGATAATATGGAAACTGTTCGTCTTCAAGGATGTTCTTTCCAACTGGTTTGAGACACAATGTGTCAGCTTTCATGATTTTGCAGACAGAACCATCATCAAGAAGAACCGTAACATTATCATAAACATCTTCAACTCTACCTAGCCATGGCCCAAGGACAACACAATCACCAACAGTGAAATCTCTAATGCGCTTCAAGTCCCTTGATGGTTTATTCTTTAAAACAGATCCATCATGTGTCAATAAATCGACTGTAATATTGACATCAACCACAACACCTATTTGACCTGTTGGATCAGAAGCAGCAGCCACACAATCCCCCGAAAAAAAATCCTCCATCCACAACTGTCACATCATTAGTACTTTCTGTAGTTTCCAACTTATCCATCCAAAGCACTCTAACTTGGTCAGCATTAAAACTCTACTTAGAATCATTACAGTTAGTACTCCCAGCACCATGCTTATCCACATTTCTTTTGTTTTCCCCATTTTGTTCCTCACTAGAACCAGCCTCATCATCTTTTTCATCCTCATCTTCATCATTGGTTATGATGCTATCAGAATCTGAATCCCCGGAAACTTCAGTCACAACCCCAATCTCAGAGTTAGTTTTGCTTTTCAGGACATCATGTCTGTAAATGTATGAAACATTCTGTAAGTTTCTGAGAATCTCGCCCGGTATATTCTCATAGCTCAAGTTTGGATCTGCCATAGGCCCATATGATGATGAATCACCTTGTTCTAAGGTGGCATTCCAACTAGTCGTTGTAGGTTCATTAACAACAGAATCATCAGAATTCTGCCAAGATTCCATCTGGTAAATACATAAGAAGACATTTAGAAGGTCATAAGAGAGAGCTAACGCCCATCATTTAACAACTTCAACTACCCTATCCTTAATGAGCGGGCGGCCGCGCCCCATATGATTGAGCCCGTATGTTTGACCTGATGTCTAATCAAGAGGTGCAGTTCTGCTTATAGCATAAGCAACAAGGCAAGCGGATGGTCGATTATGGTCAACGGCCGATCAGGCCTCTGAGACAAAATGGGCCTGAGAGCATGTTCTTGGATCAACAACTGTTAGGTTGGGCCTATTGAATAATCTCATATTAATTATATTTCACATATAAAATGTGAGATTGAAATTTGAATTTACAATTTAAAATTCACGAAATTTTTTTTTTCAAAAAAAAAATATTAAAACCTTAATCTTTCTAAATAAGGAAAGATTCTTATATTCTGGCGTGGGCTCTTATATAAAATTAAAATTGAATTCATATTAAATCTAAAAAGTAAGATGTGTAAAAAGTACTATGGATTGCTCCCTTATTCATTTTAAGCTTTTTTATTCTTATTATTATACTTCCTTACTTCTTCAATCATTTTATTTTAATTTAAATATTAGAATGTATTCCTTCAACCTCCGTTTTACATCTCCTAACTATATTTTATAAATAAAAGTGACCGACAAACAATCAATTTAAGATTTTAATTTGGAGACAAAATTTGTTTATTTATTTTTCTAATTATTATTTTAAAGACCCAACATGGAACATCCCATTCAACTTCTAGCAAAAAAGTTGAGGCCTTGTCTGGTTATGTTTTATTTTGTGATTTTAATATATATTTTGGGATAATGAATGTTGAAGTGATATAGGAGAATATGAAAGTTGTCGTAGGGAATGTAATACATTTTTTATTATGTTTTGAGAAATAATTAAAAATTAATTTTGAAAAGTTTTAATATGTTTACTTATGTTTTTGGAGAGATATTTTTTACGGTATTAGTTGAATTAATACTTTTTTATTGAATTTTTTGGATGAAAGTGGAATTGAGTAATTTTTTCATTATTAAAATAATAATATATATAATATATATACATAATATATGTATGTATGTATTGAAAAATAGGATAATTTTGAGGAAATAAAGAATATGAGAGGGTACTTTGAGAAAATTATTTTTTATATTTTAGAGGGACAATGAAGGTATGTTTGGTTATGTTTCTCCAAAACAAAAAAAAAAAAAACCATTCCCTAATGGATTTTAAGAAAATTGGACAAAGTTGATATATAAATTTTTATAAAAAAATATTTGAGTTATAGGACTCAAAATGATAATTGCCAAGAAATAATTAATAGATTATTATTGTAAAAGGTATAAAAACTTTTCATGATTTTTGGGCAGTAATAACTTACTTTTAGATATAACAACTTAGAGCTAAAATCATTTTATTACAGGAATTTGGTAAATTGAAATAAAAATTTTCAATTTTTTACAGAATTTGATTTTTTTTAAATGGGAAAATAATTTCAACTAAAAAATTTATAATAATGTAACTAGTGAGCCCAAGTAGCTCCTATTTCGTAATTTTACATACGGAAGATCTCAGCTCAACCCGCAGAGTGGAGACATGATCGTCTGCGTCGCCGTCGTCGGCCACCAGGTGCTCCGCCGTACCCCTGATTTTCAAGTTTCTCTACATAAATTAATCAGTCTTTTACGATTGCTTTGATGCTTGAATATTGAAAGATAATCGGGGTGGTTTCTGTATGAATTTCGTGTGATTGGCAGAACAATCCGCTGTACATACAGAGTTTTACAGAGGCAGATGATGCGCTCAAGCTTCACCACATTGTTCATTGTTCTCTCGATGTCGTTGATGAAAGAGGTGAATCAATTTATTAGATCCTTTTAATTTTTGCTTATTGCACGAGTAATTTTGTAGATGAGCATTATATAATAGCATAAATTTATGGAACGAAGCAAGTGAAAACCACCCGAAGTCCTGAGTCCGAATTTAATCTGTAATCTAGCATGTAAGTTACGATTGAGGACAATTAGTTCAGCTGAATGCCTTTGACAACACTGAAATCCTGCACTGAGATCCAGTTTGGGTTGAGCTCGGGCATCTCATGAAATAAAAATCAAACCAACAGAGAGCAAAACTGAAGGTACTAGAACAAGATTACTGCAGTTTAGGAACGCATTTATGCTATCACACTGAATAGCGTTTAACGTTGAATTACTCTAATTGATTTGTCTGTGAACTTCAAAAAAAGGTTTGGATTGGGCTTGCTTATGGAGAGATGAGTTTTAGCAAACCTCCCACACAAAATTTTGATTTGTGAGGATATGTATAAAGTTTTCTCCTCTCAGTAATGCAGCTGAGGCAAGAATAATGGATATGTGATAAACAAAACAGGTACAGGCTGTGTACAAGAAGTTAGTTAGAGTTAGGCCATCTGAGGAAAATGAAAAGAATCATTTGAGATGATTTAGACAAATTTAGAGGAGGCTATTAGATTCACTAATTATGAAATTGGTAGAACTCATTATAGCAATGAACTCAGAGGAAGATGAAGCAGCCTTGGATCACATAATATGAGGTTATTGATAAGAATTTGACTCTTTGAAATTTCACTTCTGAGGTTAATTGACAGTGTGGAGTGGAAAAGTGTAACCAACTAAATATCAGAATGCTTTGAGAATGTTGTTTTAAATGCTTTATTTCTTATCAATTATCAGCTTATTCCTGTCTATGCTAATGGATATTAAAGTGCACTTTCCTGTAACCTTGTTGCTTCTGTGTTATGGCTAAATGAAGTTGTCTCTTTGGCAATTTTTGTTTCATCAGTGAACAATCCTAAAAAGTCTGGCCCACCACTAAATGAGACATTTCTTGGTTTGCTGTATCCAACTGAAAATTACAAAGTGTAAGTGCAATCTTCTTTCTTGTAACTATGGGTGAAAACGGAGCATGAATTTGCTTCATTTTGCTCTGGTGAGCACTCTCTGGAACTCATGATCCAAAGCTTTCAGGTATGGATACTTGACCAATACCAAGGTGAAGTTCATATTGGTGACAACAGATCTTGATGTCCGAGATGCAGATGTGAGAGATGTAAGTGTCACAATGCAGAGATGTCTTTTGTTAGATTTCAGTACCCATTTTGCACATTGGAGCAGTATTCTCCTACTTTTTGCGTTGTACCTCCCCTCCCCATATGAACTCTCTGACTAAGGTAGATTTGGATTGAAGTACCATAATTGTATCTCTTATTTTCTAGACATCTTCTGTTTCTGGCTGCTTATGGGTCCTAACAGTTACTTGTATCCATCTTGGTTATTCACTTAATGTAGTATTAACTCTAAGCATTTCTCTTGATTTATTTAGAATTTGGCCTGAAAACATGTTCATTACATACAATCTAGAGCTGAATTTCATATTAAATGTCATGCAATACTTGGTTCATTTCTGACAACAAGAAGTAAAAAACTTGTTTCTCTTGCTTTATAGAGAATATGGCATCTCTGAGACATCCGTCTTTCTATGTTCTTATCGTATTTTAGTTTCTCCTCAACCTTACACTTATTTGAAAGTTTTGTGCAAGAATCATTTGACCATGGACATTGAAGTAAGTTAAAGTAGCAAAAATTGATGTTCATTATTTCTTTAGCATTTTCCTTTTTGAGGATTCAGATTTCTAACAATTCAAATTCTTCTTGTCACTGGGATTACCGCTTTGTAGACCCATGAATGTTTGTTTAGCATCCATAACATGGTAGCTAAATTCCTTTCTGTTTTGCTGAAAATTGCTGCAGTTTTTCACGAGGTTCCACTCTGCCTATGTCGATGCAGTTTCAAATCCATTTCATGTTCCAGGAAAAAAGATAACTTCTAAAGTTTTTGCTGAAAGAGTCAGCACAATCGTCAAGTCCTTTGGATTAAGTTCAGCTACCTGAATGCTGAGAGACTGTCACTCACTTTCTCATCATATCCTGAAGCTTTCTGTTTTAACTTCAATTTACACTGCTTGTACCCTGGAATTACTTCTCTACTTTGAAACAAATGTGGCTTTGCTTTTACCTCTGATTCTCGAGATGACCACAAAATGTAGACTAACCACCTATACTCAAAGTGGAATCACAATCAAAATCACCGTCTATAATTTAGCATTTTTCTTATCAAGATTGTTAGTATTCCATTTCTCATGAGAGCAGATTTCTTTAGAAGTATCTCTCACTCGCATAGGAAGTCTTTGGCATTGTAGCTTGAATATTTCTAGTGCCAAATACTCGTGTTGTTCAGATGATGTCTCTGGAACCTCGACCAAATAAAAATTAAAAGATGTATTAGTGACACCAACTTTTTCACACATTTATAACTGTAATTTACCATCACTCACACATACAAAAACCCTTAGATGTACAAATCCTGTCTGCTTAGATGAGGGGAATACGAAGGTAGCCGTAAATGCTATAACATTCGTGGACTCACAAATCCTAACAGAAGCATAGCATCCAAGAACTCTTCATCCATCTGATGGAGGGTAAACATGCAGTTATGCGTGAACAAAGGATATATTTTGGCTTTTCTTGTCCACTGCAAGAATCAAACTAATTTAATAATCTCATAGAACAGCGTTCTGCTCAATAAATAAGTAACCAGCACACTTTTGAGCCTAAAACAGGAACCTCATATAACAAGAAGCAGTGAATGCAAAATGCTACAAAGGAATTGTAGCCCCCCATTAGTCCTTGAAAATGAAACATCTTCGCAAGAAATTCGATAATTCCAGTGCAGCATTTGAAAGAATCCAATAGGCAAGCCATATGCACCTTATCATCAGAATTCATCATCATCCTCCTCAGCTATATGTTTAGCAAGCTCTTGCTCTTGCTGCTGTCTCTCTCTTCTCTTCTCCGCACTTTCCTTTTCCTTGTGGGAATTAGGTGGAAAACGGAGGGCACGTACAGCTTCATTGTGCATGTTCAGGCAGAAGGCAATCCTTGAGTTAAAAGCAATCTGAGGCTCATTTGTAGAGTAAATATCCCCCGTCTCCTTTGATACCATCCATCCATTAGCATGATCTAATGTGGCATCAATTGCACCATCTCGAATGGCTTTCGATACAATACTTTCAGCATCAGCCACAGGATTTGTAGAATCCAATCTCAACTTCTTAGCAACATCAGCAAGTGAGATCCTGGAGTACGAGATGCTAATGTTGCGTAAGCCAGTCCTAATAACATTGTGACGTAGCCTAACAATTAAATTGTTAGTTCGGTCAGAAGTGAAGGTGCTGGCGAACTTCTCAGCCACTGCTTTAAAAAGCTCCAAATCTCCAATTCGAACAGCCTGAAACCAACACACACAAATTAGTGAATACCAAATGATAGTGGTACACTAAAGTGCTCTTCTGGGGAAAAACCAACAATAGCCCCAGGCAAAGTCCAGGAATTTGTCTAGATGATAGAAACTCTCAGACCTAGACAAGTACCAGTAGTGCTATTTGCTTATAAGATCAGTATATCGCAATCCAAACAGCCCCAATATTTTTATACCTCCATAACTTATCTGGAATAGAGTAGAATAATATGACCGCAACAATCTATTTATGATAGGTTGACCAAACCAAAAACTACAAACATGAGACATAGACTTACATAAAATATGAGAATTAAGGTGAGATAATTGTTCAAACATCCATGATACTATAAACTTTGTCTTATACTCACATTTGTCAGCTCAAAGTATGGCCTTAGGGCCTTTTCCATCCCTTTCTGCATAAAAACAGTTCTTTCCGGAATCTCCCCAAGCAGTAAGCGAACAATCACAGCCCATTTGTTGCATTGAACTCGGAAACCAAGAGCAGAAACAGGAGCTTTCCTGGCAGCTTGAAGTAGGGACTCCTTGGCATCAGTGTACTCTAACTGAATAGTCCTGATCTTTCCAAGGTAAAACAGGTACCGACAGAACTGCAGAGGACACAAACAGGACCAGAACAATTAGATTGTACAGGCATAACCTTCAATGGTCTAAAGTTACAGGTAGACTAAATTATGTCAAGAACACCCACCCACCCCAACAACAACAACAAAATAGAACATATATTATGTATTATGCTTGGTCAAGGTCCTCCACATACAAAACAAAATATTTCCAATTCATGTTAATATTACTTCCTTATCATATCTCCATTTGATATTCACATCCAAATAGTGATTCTATTAAACGACAAAAATGATCTCAAAATCACAAGAAATGATCTCTCGTAAAACATGGAAACAGACAATGTGCTTTCCCAACATTGACAAACATAAAAAAACGGGAGCAGTGTCTTTAGATTTGCCTGCTGATTTGAATGTGCTTCAAAACGAGGAGCCTTTGATCTCAATTTCTCTGCTTGATCATACAAGTTGTAATGGAGGTAATTCCTCAGCAACAGATTCAGAAGAGTTTCCTGCATTATGTAATGAATCCAATAATCACAAAAACCAACTACCTGATTGTCCAAGAAAATAACAAACAAAAAGACAAACCTGCCCCAACTCATCATGGCGTAAAGTTGCAGTCCGGTGCAATGCAAGAAGATTACTGTTAAGAAATGCCAGTTTCTTTCAGACATAAAACTGAGTTCACAGCAAAATAAACAAGCGAAACCAAACAAAGAAAAGCTATAAAACATTCCAGTTTATCTGTTCCCTTAACAATAACTTAAAAAGTTTCTAAATCCATCCATCAAACAAGATTTGAGGCATTGTTGGTAATACAACCAATTCAAAATAGCAGAGATATTCATACCCTCGGATTTCGGCAAGATCACCAGTAAGTTCATAGCTTAAAGAGTAGTAAAAGTAAAGCCTGGATGCCAGGACATCAACAGTTCTTCTATTGAGGTTCCTTAAACGAGCAATGCTAGCTGAAGAGCAAGACTTAGCCTGAAAGTACAGAAGAACCATTGATAGATTACAAATGTTTCAACATCATTTAAGATTTATGGCCTTTGTGATAAATTATAAATACTTACACACGCATACCTCACTGTATCTTTTCTGATCAATCAAGAATATTAGAACAAGCAAATAGCAGTAGATCTCAAGTTCTGGCAAGGAGTGCTTTGCAGGCACTTGCGTAGCAGATGTGGCAGTATCAACTTCCATATCATGCTCATCCCCCTACAAAAATCAGTACATATCATAAAATTGGTGGTTTAGCCATATATACAATTGCCTTCAACTTCTCGATCATCTTATCCAAGGAAACAAAAGAGCATCAGCATGTGAAGTCAACTGCTAAACCACTGAGTGCATTTTCAAGGCAAGACTGACCATACCATTTCCCAAACAAGTAGATTCATTGGATTTACCAATAAAGAAAAGAAACACCAAAAAAAGATGTCCAGTCTTTGGTTTATAATTTTCTGAAGTTAAAAAAAGTAACTCGTGGATTCAAGTGATTTATCAATAAAACATAGAAACCAGAATCAGATATCCAGTATTTGTTTCACAATTTTCTCAAGGGAACAAAGGTAACACAACTTAACACTAACTTCCTTTATCCATGAAATAGCAATTAATAAAACTAATGATACACCTGATTTTGGTAGATTGAGTTCCATAGAAAATTCTATCAACCTGACTACTGTAATTTTCCACAATCAGTTCGACAATTGCTCTAATGTTTTATATAACTTACCTTGGGAACATATGAAGGCAAACGTGAATGCACCTCAGATCCGGGGGTAAGTGCATAATTGAGAAATGCAGAAAGCACAGAAGCCTTCAGCTTCTTCCGCAGCTGAATTGTCCAACGAACAGCCCTCACAATCCTCCGAACTTCCCGTGTGTAAGCCCCCGTCTCAATCAATGAAGCTATGTCCTTCAAATCTAATATAAGCAACCAAAAACACAAAATTGGCACCAAACAAAGCTAGTGCTCAGGTTGGATCAGAGATTCAAACAAAGAAAGTGAAGTAGAAAAGCAACATCAACCAAAATCAACTTCCATTGCATTTTACTTCAATACCAAATAAGCATCAATTGTAAAACTTTTCAAATGCAACCGATTATTACAGTGAAAAGATGCATAATTAATTAAATATCTCTCATAATTATAACTATACACATGCTAGCATTTCCTAAGTGTTTTCCTTCCAACAAAAAAGAACCAAAAAACCTTTCCCTCAAATTTTTCACTAAAGTATACAGTCCAATCACACTACAGTCATATAAACTAATTACTTACGCTGAAGAGTGGAAGGAGAAGTGGATGATACGGAATTGGAGGGGGCGGGCTGCTGCTCCTTCATCTCAACGTCATGAGTCATTTTCGTCAAAATCTGACAAATGAATGCAAATGTAATCGAGACATAGAATACAGAATAAAAGCTGGAAAATCCACCTCTTATTTGTTCATTGAGATTTACGAAGCCTGACTCAATTTTACCTGAAATCAAGTTAAAAGTTGATTCTTTGGAGGTTTTCAATTACTTTCTTTGGCTGCAAGTCAGAAGACAGAACTGATAATTTCCCCTAATATTCAAAAAAAGAAAATAGAAGAAAAAAAGAAAGTGGTGTGTGTGGAAAATAGTTTGCGGAGAATCTAAAGGGAAAGAAGAATCAGAACCTGAGATTCGTTGATTTAATGTGAGAATTTTGAAGAAAAACCCTAGAATTGAAGGGCTTGTTTGCTTTAAGGGGGTCTCTTCCTCCAGCTAAGCAGTACAAAAGAGGATGAAGAAGCGATGTGGGGCACTTTAGTCATTTCAGTACGTTTCTTATTGAGTTCTCTACGCTAATGCCTATTATTTCCCATTTTAGTTATTATCTTTACCATATTCATTTCAAGGAATTAATAAAAAAACAAAACATTTTTTTAATGCTTATTCATTTATCAACTTAACAGATCAAGTTTTATTTTATTTTTCTAAATTTATTATCCTTTTAATTCCTAAATTTTAATTCAAACTTCATTAGATAAGTAAATATCAAAATATATAAAAGAAGTATTTGAATTTCAACTAACACTTTAGATCCCAATTTATCATTGATAATGATCAAAGATGCTTTGTGTATGGAAGCGATCTTGATCCTATAAGACTACCTAGGACAACGGAGCATACAAATGGTAAAATGGCACTTTGTGTTGATTGTGGGTATTTAATGAGTCAAGCAACTTCAAATTCGACTCGTTTATTAATTCGTGAGTTCAAGTTCAGACTCAAGTTCGAATTCGATTTAATCTAGACAACCAAGCTCAAGCTCGACTCTTCAAAATAGTTAAAAGCTCTGGATTGACTAGCAAGAACTCAACAAGACTCATCCGTATAGGTGTGGATAAGCTTAAATTCAGATGTGCTTCACCTCGTAAAAGTTCTGATGAATTCAGACCGTTAGAGTTGAAACAAAATTTATAATAACAAATACCATACCACAAAATTATTATTATTATTATTATTATTATTATTATTATTATTATTATATAAAATATATATAATAAAAAGTTCATTTAGATTCGCGAGCCTATCGAATTGAATATTATTGAGCTTGACTCAGTTTGCTTGACTGGTGAACTTGGACTCGGGTCAGCTTGACTCATTTAAATTTGAATTTAATTTGAGCGTTTATCGAGTCAAGCCTAAACCGTTCGCGAATAGTCTTATCTCATTTACACCCATAGTATTTATGAAAAAAATCCAAACTCAATAGAAATAACACCTCTCCTCAAATATATTTTTCTTAATTACGACAACAGCTTATAGATGAACGACGAAACAGCACTTGTCGTGATAGCAAGGCCTTTTCAAAAAGGACCAGATCTAATCAAAACAACCTTACCTCAGGTATACTTAATGATGCGCCTACAGACGATAAAACAGCACTTGTCATGATGGTAAGGCCTCATCAAAGAGGACTAAGCCCAATAGAAGCCACCCCTCACCTCGACCTCTTTCGACTGAATTACTTGTTGAAACAAGCAATGACCATGGGAACAAAGCTTACTCAAAATCAATTTATTGAAAAATTAAATCAAGATACAAAGCAACCTTTCCTATTTTGAATTTTTCCCACTATTATATACAGCATCAAATTCAAGAATGAGCAAGACTTCCACAATCAAAATTAGCCATTTTCAACAACATGCCAGCCAAGTATCTGGCCAGAACCTTGTCTCTTAAGAAGTTGATCAAAGTCCCATTACTCTGCTGTATAAAACCTACCACATATGCCATACCAACAAGCTTGATACTTCTCCATCTCCTCTCATCAGCAAACTTTTTCAACCCCATCCTAATCCTCTGCAGCTCCAGTTCTTCAGCACCTTCTTCTATCCCAACACTCGATTTTTGTCTCAAGGCTTCACCTAAAACCCTGGCTAAAACAACGCCATCCTCTAGGGCCGAACAGCCGCCTTGGCCGATGTCTGGTGTCATAGGATGCAAAGCATCTCCAGCCACACAGACATTGTCCTTGCTGATATTTCCCCAGAGCAACTCCCAAGGATGTCTGAATTTCAGTTGGGACCATATCATACTGTTCAAATCAGTTTTCTCAAATATATCCCGAACTTCACTGGAGACGTTTCCCAGCTTGGTCAATACGAACTGTTTCATCTTAGCTGGATCTTCTTCTATGCCTTTGTCTGCACCATGCTTTCACAACACTACCAATTCATTAGTTCAGGGATGGCATATAAGATAGCATCAGAAAGTAGATTTTTAGTAGAAGTTTATAACTTTTTTACGCACCTTCCACAGACGGTGTGTAGGTGAAAAACCAGTAGACACCATGATCATCGCATGGGGTGACACCATATCTAACACCATTCCCGAAGAACTGCAGGAACTTAGGCTCAAGACCATGGCCGTCTTTACAGTCTACATAGCCCCTTATGGATGCTCGTCCTGCGAGTGATGGTTTGCTGAAGCCTAGAAATTTCGCCACTACAGAGTTTACTCCATCGCATCCAACCAACACCTTATATACAAAAACTAGTAGGTTATATGCAATACATCTAGAATATATGAAATTGGGAGATCAATATATCACCTTAGTTTTAAGAATGGTTCCATCATCAAGATGAATTAACTTGAAGAAACCAGAATCTTGAATACACACCACTTTGGATGAATATCTGATGGTTCCTTCAGGAAGTTCTTTTCTTAAGGTTTCAATTAAAACTTTCCTATTGATACGCCGGACTTCATGAGCCCCCCTGCATATGGAACTTCAAACTCTAGTACCAATGCTAATATAACAAATACTTTTATCATCGCGTATGAAATTTCTGTAGAGAATATGTCCATGTGAAACTTACTCAAATGACAGTTCTGCAGTTTGGAGCCCAGAAATAACTGATGTACTCACTAGCCTGCACAAAGAAATCTTGTTATCAAGCAGAAATTGATGCAGAAAAATGAGACGTACAGAATAGCAGCTACCTACTAAGCTGGTTATGTTTTAGACGAAGGATGTTTCCAGCGCCAATGGCATCTAATGCCTTCCAAGCATTAGTCCACAATGCAAAAGCAAATCCCTGAGTCCTCAAGGTATCTGCTGACTCCAATACTAAGCTTCGAACTCCCAATCTAAGAAATCGGAGCCCATACTCATTTCATTTTCACATATTTAGCAAGAGCAGATGAACACAAAAGATGAAAATACGTAGTACGAAAACAGTTGATGCATATTATTTTCAATCAGAAAAAAGGTATCTGTTTGCTAATAAATTATGCCCACAACCTTTTGATAAACTTTTTTAGTACTAAAATTGATGAAGGAACAAGAAACAAATAAGGCAGAGAGAAGAAAATCATCAGTCAGCAAAGTACCTGTGAAGTCCTACGGCGGTTGTGAGGCCAGCCATTCCAGCACCAACAATCACTATGTCTTCTACCGCTTCCATCACCATTCTAGGATGCCCCAAGAATTGAATATGAATGAAAATCAAGATGCCTCAAGAATTGAGTATGAATGAAAATCAAGCCCACTTATACAATCAGGCAAAAAACAAAAGGAAAAGCAGAGTAGAAAAGCATATTTCTCATGAAATTTGACATTTTCCATTGTTTCTTTTCATTTCTTCATACTATCTTCAATTTCAGCATCCTTGTAGCTGCATCTTTGTTCTTCTTTCCATGTGCGATTATCATTTCTGCCCAGCTCTTAATCGATGTGCCTACAGCATCTGCGACTTGCCACCACTCAAATAATCTGATAATCAACAAAGTATGTATATATATATATATATATATCCTGTGGCTAATTCTCAGCCCTTATAATCAAGATAAGTTATATATAATATATTTATTATAAAAATAAGAGTAATATCCAAATAATTTAGGGTGAAAACTTATTGAATTTTAAAATTTTGAGTTCTTTTTTTTTTAAAAAATTCGTTGTCACAAACTCACAATATATAAAAATTTGGATATTATGTTAATTATAACTTTAATCCTACTCTTATCTCCTATTTTGCTTCCAGAATCTTATCTTGTTTGCATGAATTTTTTATTTTTTGTATTTAAAATTTGAGTTTTAATTACTATCAAGTTATTTTAATTTAATGCTTTTGATTTTTTTTATTTCTGGATTGATGAGTTTAATTTTTCTAATTCTTTTCTATTTGACGGGACGAAATAAGACGATGTGGGACGAGATAAATCTAGTAGGGCAAGACATTGGTTGAACCATACTCGCCCTATTACCATCCCTAAAAATTATTGGGAAATAACGGCAAGAAATAAGCATTTTCGCTTTTTTGGTTAATTGGGTGATGGTTATCAAGAAATTCTTCCCGATATAGAAGTTGGATCAGTGCCTGTTTATATTTATACCTGAGGCGTGCAACATGAGATTAGAGATGCAAGTTTTTCACTCCCCTTAGAGTATTGAAAAGCTGCAGTGAAATTTACACAATGAAAACTTTCCAAGCTCTGACGTGTTTTTAGAATACAGCATCAGATTGATCTATATATCATAGTTTAATTGAAATCAAATATTTAGATGGATTTTTTTTTCCCACATAAGAAGAGATATAGCCTATATACATCAAGATCATATCTCAATTGCATCTCTCTTTGCCACCGTCGGCCCAGAGCAATTCCCATGGATTTCTGAACTTCAGTGGTGATCGAATAATATTGTTCAAATCTGTGTTCTAAAGTACTGCCTTTCCATGCTTGCTTAATGTCTGAACCTGAACCTTTTTATGGTTTGGAGATAGAATCAATTCAAGTAACAGGAACTTTAAATTCATCCCGCCGTTGCATGCGAAGCAATGCGCCTTTCTATAATCCTCTTAGCACAGAACAAAAAGGGTCCATAATCCCGTAACATCATCATTTTGCATCAAAACCTTAACAACTAAATATGACAACATATGTTAGTTGATGTATTTTTCAATATGAAGAGATGTACCCTCTGTACTACAATCAAACTAGAATACAGCCATCTCAAGTAGATGGTTGAGCCACTATCAAGTCGAAATTTTCACCTAACAATAACCACCCAACTCAAAGCTACGCCTTAGGAACAATGTCCTCGTATATGGTAAGATTGCAGAAAGCTTAAACCAAGTTTTTCAGCCACCCATCCACAACTTTCTAGCAGCTATCAGGAAATTTAGCCTCATAATTATGAGGAAGCTGCATGAAAACAATAAAACTTCAATCTGGATTTCAAAAGACAAAAAGGTCTTGCAGGAAGTGAAAAGGATAAAGAAAGTTGTTACCATGAATGTTGCAGTGATCATCTTTCCAGCAAACCACCTGCCATGGAGTGCGCGCTGTGCAGCAATTGCAGATTGAGTATTTTCAAACCGCAGGTATACAAAACCAGCAGAGCTCCTACTTGCCAATGAAGTTGTTAGCTTAAGTTCAATAATCTGATGACATCAAATTGATACTGTTCTCTAATAAAAAAAATTGTTAATGGTAGTAACCTTGATTAAAACTTACTTTTCTACGTAGATATGCTTTAATCTCCCAAATTTTGAACATTCATCCTGGACATCTTCCTTTATATCCAGATCAAAATCTGGCTCAGCCTGCAACAGAAATGTCTGTGAATCCGAATAGCAGTAAGAAGAGACCATAAAACAAGATTTGCTCCACTAACCTCTGAGTTCAGATCAAACATGTTCTTCAGCAATAAACATTCACTGGGAACACCAATGGTATCTACAGAAGAACCAGTAAGAGCAGGTATAGCAAGGTCAGCAGCTGCCAACCCAGGAAGCACAGGAACAGAAACTTGTCCAAGAACTGATGCCGCTGATGAACCAGTGTTGCTGCACGAGGTGAAAAATCAAGCAAGATTAAAATATTAGCTTGAAACCCAGAGTCCAGTCAGAAAGCAGATGATGTTAAACCTTGGAGCAGTCCCAGCCAATTTCTGCATAAGCATTGCCCTAGAGTGTGCATTCAATGACTGCCAACCGGTGAGAACAAAGGTCAGCATTTTGAGCAAGATACAAATGCAAAAATGCATGATTAAAGTGAATCCAGAAAGGATGAATATAAAAGAAAGAAACAACTAAAGATACATACAAAAGAGACTAGGCATACATCACAACATAGAATTTTATGGTAAAACTGGAAGAAAGAGAGGAATCCCCAGCAAACTATGCAGCAATCTAAATACAGTAGCGAAGTTCCAAAATTTCAACTCTGGGTGGATGGAATAGAAATAACCAAAAATAAACTGAACTCGGAATCCAAATATCTTAGTGAGAACTACACGGCATCCTAGAAAAGAAGGTCCAGAAGGAAGGCAGCACAAAAAAAAACACATGAAAGATGGACACAATAAACTTGTCTAACCAAGCCATTGCCCTCATCATCATCAAAATCAACATTTGCACCAACATCTTGCGTTCCAACTTGATCAGTGACAGCAGACACCTAAAGTTAAGAAAAAGAATATCAGAAATATTCCAGACCAAAAAACTTTACTAGAAGCACTTCTATAGTCTCAGATAATTCCACAATTCATACACCTAGCAAGCTAGCAGAAAAGGTAGAAGAGCATGCAACTCAAAATAACAATAATTGATTTGAATATACCTGCAATATACTTGATTTATAATACCAAGCAAGAAATGGCAATATGTGAAAATGTTAAAACTTGGGATATCAAAACTAAAGACTCAAACAGACACTTCTCAGCAGCAGCAAAATCAGAAACAAATTATTAACAAACCAAATTCTGATTAAATAAAAGAAAGTGCCTGCAAGTTTGGCATTGCAAGGCTAATAATATACCAAAGCATATCCTTTAGAAAAAAAGGAAAGATATAGATGAATGATTCTAAACTGCAGAGTCCAGCATGATCCGGGGAGACCAAAAGTTCACACAACTATGGATGCTTGGATGATAAATCAAACTGCTATGCTAAAGAAACTTATCAATCATCCAGAACACAAGTTAGCAGGACTTATTATAGAGAATGCTTTCAGCTTGTCATTCCTTTAGCATACAAGAAAGGCACCATTAATGGAATCAACTGATAGATGGAAGATGAGAACAGCAATACCCAAATATATAGGTTAAAACAAAGTCCACACAATGTCATGGGACGAGTATTAGCTAACACAACTTTTATGCATCTCTCATGCAAATGGTTCATAAAAATGTGACTGCCCTAATTGGTAAGGAAAAAACAACAGGAAAGTTTAATTACCTTGATTACTCGACCTGCGATCTCCAGTTGCCCATTTAAATTTTGAGCAGCCTTTGCATCTTCAAGGCGTGCAAACTGCTGGGAGAATAATGTCAGATAGGCATTTACAATCCAGAAAATCACAAAGGCCTTTATAAAAACAAAAAGTTATAAGTGCCCAATGCCTTCTTTTCATTTCCCATAATCGCTTTTCTTGCACCTGGAATAACCAGTTGACAAGAAAAAAGTGTCCCTGCTATCATATATTCATATTGAAAGTCCTATTACAGAAAACTCAAATTCACCTGTACAAAAGCATATCCTTTGCAATTCCCAGTCCCTGGGTCAGAGGGCATCTGCACCAGCTCAACGGTGCCAAAAGATTCAAAAACCTAGACAAGATGTGTGGAATATGTGATGTATTTTCTTTCAGACTACAACGGCAGGCCTCAAAAAATAAATTGAACCATAGATGGGAAAACAAAAATGAAGCCAATTAGCACAGCATCTCTTGGTCTGAGTTTTATCAATATGATCATCTAATCACAGGCATAGGGATGTCCCACCTGGCGAATCTGATCTTCTTTGATAGTGACTGGTAGATTGCCAACATACAGCCTTCTAGCTCCCCCTGAGTATGGAACAAGAAGCCCACCTCCTCCCGAGACAACAGCTGTAGACTGAACAAGGTTTTTTTCAGCTTCTGACGGCTTAACCATGACTGGCTGACCAAGAAGAGGCTGACCAGAGAGAGCTATTGCCATAGGAACCGACATTACATCATAAAATTCAATGTATCTGCAGAAACATAGTAGAAGTTAAAACATCAGCAATAAAAGAGGATGATAACAAAATATTAAATTGGCACAATTCATAGGATAAAGCTAGTAGACCATGACCAGACACATTTCATGCGAATGTAGCTCAAATTATTCACACTCACAGAGAGAAAATTATTAATCATGTAAGGAAAATGTCTCAACTCCAAATAGTAATGTCACCTGGATTCTTTGCAGTGTGTTTCAAATCACTTGGAAAACCTAAATATGATACCACTCTCTCCTCAGACCTTTACAAGTTCAAACTTAAGTGCATAGCAATGAGGAACCATCTCCCACAGCAAAATTCAGAACCAACATCCCTTAACAGTATTAGTTTCCCAACTAACATCGCTAAACACCATAACTAGCCTCTGTGCCTTTCCTTCAATGTGAAACCCAGAGACTAAATCAGAAAAATTTGTCAGCATAAGGTCTTAGCACCAGCCAAAATTAATTTAGAGATAAATTTCATATTCATTGTTGGTAAAAATTCTAGTCAAACCCTCTCCCAAACCCCACAAAATTTAGATTAAACAAACAAAGAAACTGTTCCTTGGCAATGGAACTTAGACAAGAAAAGAATGAAGAAACCACAGTATCATACAGAGCAAATAAACCAGGAGAGAAGAATACTACATCCAACGTCCATCAGAAAAGGTAATAATTACCCAAATCCTTTGGAGCGTCTGGTGTTGCGATCCATTATGAGCTGTACATCTCTGACCTAAAATTATGAAGCAAAGCATCATCAAACTCTGAGATCTACTCTCGTCCAAGACTTATGACAAATCATAACATCAACATAATACAATTATCCATATCTCAAAGGTAGAGCTGCCGCACTGAATGCCAATCAGTTCAACCAAATTGCCTTGTGATTTTTTTTGTCTTAAAATAAGGTTTTAATCATGCAATATACATTTCACAGAGGCAAGAAAACTCAACCTATTAGTAAAAAGAACATATAAGATCACTTATAAGAATGAGAGTCAACCTTGCCAGCCCTTGAGAAGAATTCATATACATCTCTTTCGCCCGCCTTCAAGGAAATCTACAGAAATTGTAACACAAAAGTGTCAGGAGACCACAGATAAGCAAAAAACTATTCTCTGTAGTTGAGATACCTGATAAGCAAAAACTGTCCTCTGATCTCTCTCAGGATCTGCTTCTGGCTCCACTGCTTCTTCCTTCTTCTCTTTGTTTCTTCTGCAGAAAAAGAAAATATAAATACTAAAATACCACCGTAACTTGATAACAATTAGAAAATCATCTTGCTAACTAAGACATAACCAGCAGCCTTAACCATCTGCATGGTAAAGTCTGAGTAAAATGCTTTGCTCCTTGAAAAAAATCAATAACGTGGAAAGTTCCACAATCATAAAAGACAATAGTTCCACAAGGAAGCAAAAATTTCGCCAGTATGCTTAAAAGAGCCAAACCCAAGATCACAACCCTGCAGGCAACTCCATATGGTCAATATGCTGTATTGGTCAAAACAAGAAACATCTTGATAGTGAAGTAATGAGACCAACCTGGACAAAAAAGTGGCAATTAAGAGAAATGTGAACACTGAAAAACTTCAGGCATTGACCTAACGGGCTGATCCTCTATAGCAAACCTAATGTTACATTTTGCACCAACATATTAAAGAACAACTTTATTATCATAGAACGACAAATATTTCAATGTTACCAAACAACCCAGCTCAACCAACAGAAGAACCATATCCAACACACATAAACCTCATTTTCGAGCACATAAGCAAAGACAAATATGTATTCCACAAGTGAGATAGTGAAGCACATCCATCACCATTTTAAAAAAATAATGAACTTTTGAGCATAAGCATAATTTGTATTTTGTTAAGCTAAACAGCCTTTAAGGAATATGTTAAACTAATGGAGAAACAAGGACACGCATGTCCAGTGCAAAACTAATTTGTCAATTATACATGTGAATTTACATCTGTGTGACATTTGAATATGCATAGTCAAGTCACCCAGGATTTGCCAAGTCTTAGACTTCACTAAAAATGGGAATGATCTCAGTGGGGCTTTTTTTGCTGGGAGTGGAGGAGGAGATTGGAGGGATTATGCAAGAACCACACAAATGAAGAAGCTACAAAAATCTGGAAAATAAAAAAATCAAACAAAGAAGTACCTAAATAAACAACAATGCGGGGAAGTATTGTAACAAGGTAAACAGTGAAACTTCATATTCAGGAAATCTTGAGTATAACAATTTCCACAAGTCCACAAACTTATGACTAAAGACAAAGTTTTAATGATTCTAATACAGAACAGGCTTTATAATTTTATGCATATCTCAGAGAAAGTAATACAAAATAATGCAAGTTCAGGTTACCTGCTTTCATGGTTTCGATCTCTAAACTCCCTTTCTCTTCGTCTTTCTTTATGATCTTTTCCTATACTCTCCATGTCCTTATATTTTTCTCTTCCCCATTCATCATGATGCCTCTCTAAATGGCTCCTGCTTCTCTTAGACCTCTCTGGTTCTGCTTCCCTGTTTTTCTGTCTATCATATTCACGATCTCTCCTCTCTCTGTTACTGTCCCTTTTCTTGTCGCTATCCCTCTCTCTGTCTCTATCTCGATCTCTTTCCCTATTTCTCTCCTTTCCAGTGCCCTCCTCCTTGTCCCTGTTTCTATGCACCCAGCTACTCGCATGTCTGTCTTTCTCACCTTTCTCCCTATCTCGTGAAGACAGGCCATGGTGCGAGCTCCTATCTTTTTCATGGTCACTAGACCCTTTCCTTGACCTCGATTGCTCTGACAGGAGATCCAAATTATCAGCATCATCATCACTTTTGCGCTTTGAACTCCGCTTCCGATCTTTATCTTTGTACTCAATTATTTCATCACCACCATTCACGTTATCCTCCAACTTCTTACGTTCTGGATTTTCCACTGTATTTTCTAGATATTCATACTCATCAAAATCCATTAAAAACCCTGAACCAACTCACATAAACAACTTGCAAGTATCTGCAGCAAAAAAGCAAACCACCAGTAACTATTATAACATCAACTATAACTCCTTCAATCGTTTATTACAGCTATACCTAAACTATTTCTCGTCAAAATTCCGGTACTGTGAATCATTTTACGCCACTGATTAATACGAATCAAATTTCTAACAATATAGCATTACTTCGGCGTATTAAAAGATCATTAAATAAACACAGAAATATTTTGAAACCCTCCCTACGATTATACCAAGAAAAAGATATCGGTTGCTTGGTGAGTAGTACAGCAAAAATTTGAAACTAGGGTTTAACGTTCAAGAATATACTTACCAAAAAGGTTCCCCAAACCCGAGTTTGTGAAGCTTCTTAGCCAATTTTTACGAAAATGGGAGGGACACAACTTTAATACGTTGGAGAAAAGGAGGCTGGGAGTTTACTGGTGGGCATGACAATGGGCTCCTATAGACCTTAGTTCAAATGGGTCTTTTCTGGGCTTTCAGCCCAAATATTGATTTTTCATTTTTCCTCATCTATTTATTTTGTAATTTTGTGGGAATTAACATTTTATAATTTTTAAAATAGTCCGAGCATAAATCACAGTTTGAAGGATATATTTTGTTATCCTTTTTTTTATCTACGGGAAGATTGTAGTCTAGAAAATATTAAAGAATTTTTGGATTTTTCTTAATTTATATAAAAACAAGTGCACTTGAAACTCATTCGAATTTAAATTCAAAACGCTATCAAAAAAATTTAATTTATTTATGTTGTTTTAACTAAGACATTGATGGGCGGAAGAACATAGGACTTGTTTGTTTATGAATTGGAACATTTTGGCAAAATGATTTTTGGGGAAGTGGGATTAAAAAATGTTATAGTTGTTTGTTTGTGTTTTGGATGGTTATCGATAGATGAAGAATAAATTATAAAAAAATTATTTGTTTGTTTATATTTTGAAAAGAAACAAAATATTACATCAATAACTTTTTTTATTAGATTTGTAAAGTAAAATTAATATTTTAAAATTATTTATGTATGTATATATATTAGGTCGGAGGGACAAAAAATGAGAAGGCTAAACATTGAGAAATGAGTAGGAAATAAATTGCGATGGTACTTTAGGCCTTTTCGATATATCAAAAGATAGTAAAATTGAAAAATATAATGAATTATTTATTTATAGTTTAAAAATTAAAAATATTTTAATAATTTACAAACAAAGGAGCCCATATTTCTATGGGCTCTAAATTATCTTAGTGAAACACAAGGGACTCGGCCCCGGGGTCCCATAACCAACGTACATTCCTCAAGAAAATTTATCCCAATTTATTTAGGAACATAGAACAGCACAAGAATGTTTAGTATGGAACTTATTTGTGTGGTTTATCAGACTCAAGCTGTCTACAATCTTTGGGCAGAAAACACTAAACCGCAAAAAGAAATTTTCTGCCCACTCAATTATAGTAAACTGTCCTAAATTAATATTTTAAGAAAATCTGCCAACTGCCTAACAAAATGACAGCCATAAGTTAAACAATAAATAGTACAGTGAACTAGAAATCATCGTCTTTGGATTTCTGCTTGGCTTTCGTTCTTCTTGTTGGGAATCATATTTGAGTTGTCTGTACTAAATACTCCCCATCTCCCTCGCCCGGGATTATCGGTACCTGGCCCTCTGCTGATCCTGGAGTCTCTAGGAGGAGGATTTCTGTGAGGATCAGAAGGACCATTTTTCTTGTATCTGTTAGTTTCTGCTGGTGGACTTTGTTCACGGGGTGTGGTATTCACCTGCTGCTTACTAAAAATACCATAACTTTCGGTTGGTGAAGTGGGAATACTTGAACGAGAAGAATCTTGCTTAGAAACTTCATAAGTAGGGACCTCAACTTGCCGAGATGGCCTCATTTGAGAAGAGGTATTCATGCTAAACGGAGGTTGCCTTGCTTGGCCTGGAATATGAGGAACACTGTTTGTGGTGTTCCTTGGACCACGGCCATTCATATCTGTGGGAAGCCCACGGCCATTCATATCTGTGGGAAGCCTTGATGGTTTCTCTGACCTGGGATCCCTTGCATATCTGTTCTCCATGGCCTGCTTTGGAAGGCCCGGTGGAATAGATGAAGCTGCATTTCTATCCACTGAATAAGGTGATGGTTCTGATATAGTTGCTGATTGTTTATGTTTTTTACTTTTGAGCAGCCCATCCTCTTCATTGTTGATGTCAAAAACTGCGTGGATATCATCATCTCTATCAAAAACAGCCCATTCAGATTTGTTAGTCTGAATATCTTCATCCGACAATTCTTCAGAATCCACGTGCTCAGTCTCCGAGCTAGCTGTGTCTTCCAATGGTTGGTTTCCAGTGGACTGGCTGCCAGTCTGTGAAGAGACAGCAGCCTTAGATGCTTTCTTTCCGGAGCCCTTTTTAGAGGGGCCAAACTTGATATGCCTGACAACAACAAATGCCTGTTTCTTTTCAACCTTCAGTGGACTTTCCTCAATGGCAACATCTTCAATCTGATGCAGAGGAACAATTGTAAAATCATGCAGTGAACAAAAGGAAAACCCAATGAATTTAACAAGAATCAGCTTGGGGAACTACAGCAAGAATGGAAGTAAACTCTTACCAAGGCACAGAAACGAGATAACAATGTTTCCAAGTCCAAATCATCAGAGGGCTCAATAGCTGTACACTATCAAAGAAACGAAAAAATACAGAAATGATGTTAACAACAGCTGTAGGCATATATTGACCTTTATCATAATCTCCATACTACTTTATGATAAAATAAGTTTTTTCTCATTCCTTCCACATGCGGCAGAGGGGAATTCTTCCAATATCATCAAGGAGAAACACAAAGAGAGAGAGAGAGAGTGTACCTTGACTCGATGCCCACTTTCCATGAGTCTCTTAACCATATCAGCTTTAATTTGCAGGTCATTTTGTTTCTGGAATCAGCAAGGCAATTGTTGGTCAGAAAGGGTAAACATTATATTGGACATGAATCAGCTAAAATGAAAAAATTCAAGAACACTATTATGGTTTCAAAAGCCACTCATAGCTTCATTAAACCCCTTTCACGCTTGTACCGCACCCTTTTACTAGAATTGAAGAACAGACTCAAAGCAAATATAGGCATGTAAGTACTACTAAATACTAAGTAGCAATTAAACAGAGCATCAATCTAAACATATTATATGGATGAGCTATCACTGTAGAAGAATACTTTCTTCACTCGTGTGTTCTGTAAGCATTCAAAACAAATCACCTTATTTTTTTACTCTCAAAACCAGGATTGGAAATAGCTTGGATAAAAGCTTACAAACTTACAATTTTAGCAGCAAATCGAACTTCTTTGGGAGATCCTTTCTTGAGTGTAGCCTGCCGAAAACAAAAACATAAGATAAAAATTAATTGAATAAGATAGAAAGTAATTGAACAAAATTATAAACACACAACATTCAACTGTCATGGTTCTTCCTTTAGTAGATCCAAGTGAATCTCTTTGTTGAACCCTAGACAATCCTGACCAGTTATTCAATCAACATGTTTTGAGAAAATTTCCAAAAGAAATGGTTGATTCATCCTATAAAGGTATGGAGTTTGTTTTTGTTTCACCAAACAATGAAATTGACATGAAAGATTGTTAATTTATGAACAACAGCAGTGAAAAGGAAAAAGAAAAGCTTAATATCTTCTATGGATAGTTGAAAACTACAGCATGCATCTTACTTTAATATGGAGTCCCAATGGGGGGTAGATTGAGAAATCTGTGTAAGTCCCACCTAGGTAAGTTGCAAAAGGAGCAAAACCTAATGGGTCATTAAATTACTCAAATGGAAGAGTTCATGTTATGGTAAAATGCTCCAACACAACATGGATGCTGATGTGTCATTACAATATACTGCAATAAAGAAGAAGCAATTGACCTTGCTTTTAGCACGCTCCTTTTCCCTTGTTTGTTGAAGGTACTTTTCTTTGTGGTAGTCCAAAATTTTGCAAACAGGAGGCTTGGCATGTCTATCAACCTGCAGAACATATGCAGAAAATTAATATGGAGAAAGCAAGATTAAATTTCTTTCATGCAGATATACAACTCATATGAAAAGATAACTTAATGAAGCAACAGTGAAGAACTACTCCTCATGTTTCCCCAGCACATGTCTCTTCACTTTTTCACACTGGCACGTGTGGGAAAAGGATGATTAATTGAGGAGAAAAATCTTTATGACAACCTTAAGATGTGGGATAGTATATCAGAGACAAATTTTAAAACTATGTTCCCTTCTGAAAGAGAGAGAAGAAAGTTGGATTAGAAAATTACATGAATTCACACAAATTTTCTGCCAGAAGCTTGCTTCAAGAATTTTGTTTTCTCAAAAAACAAATAAATGTAACATTACCTCAACCAAATCCATCTTAAGGCTTTTTGCACGGGCCAGTGCTTCGTACCTCGATACCACAAAATGACCTGTAAATAAACATAAACAAATATTTTAATTAGAGAACACTCGAGAAGATAGCATCAATCATAGTCATTCAATTGTTTTAACATATCATATTAATTTTTCACATAACTAAACAAAAGCTAACTCTTTTCCTGTCGGTAGAACATATTATCTTCGAAGCAATGCCATACTAGAGCTCTCTTCATTAACACCCTTTCAAATGCGAAATTGCCACTGAAGAAGATTATTTTAAGATTATTTTAAGTTAATGAACATTCAGTAATTGAACTAGAAATTTCAGCATTGCATATGCCTACATCTGGGCCCTCAATCAGTGATTTCTAGAATTACTTCAAGTTTAAGCCCAGGGTTCAATTTGATCATCTCAGGAAAAGAGTTTACATCTTCCAACTATATTCTCCATTACCCAACTAGCATGCCAGAATATTAAATCCCACATAAAGTACAATGCCTCAATAACATAAGTATTAAGTATCCAAACATTAAACAATAACCAACATCTAAATACAGGTTAATTCTGCACACACCTTCATCAGTAACAAGCCTAAGTGACGGAGCTGTGATTTGCTCATTCAATCTAGGCCCGCTTGTGTCCCTCTCTTCCTTCTTCTGATTAGCCTGGAATAATAACCCCAAAAACAGTAAGAACAAAACGTCTTTCTCATGTCTCCCCTGAATTTACTAATACATAGATGAATATTAACATACGAATCTGTAACTGACTACCTGAAAGGGTGCTGCATAGAATCTGACTTTACAGAAAAACTCGAATTGACTACCCTTGGCAACGAAATTGGGGTTATTTAAAACCGGAATTAAAGTGCGTGAAGGAATGTGCCGATTGGCAAAAATTGCACCCTGATTTAGGCTATAGCGTCCCTTGAATTCGTTCATTGAGAGATTGAATTTAAATTTTGATTGCCTCAATCTACTCCAGAACACCATATTTGTTGCAATTCACTAGTTGTGGTGTTAAACTGGCTAGATGCTAAAATTATGAAGAAAAAAAAACCCTAATCGTCCATTGATTGAGAACTGGGAAAAGAAAAAGAGCGCGGAGCTGAGAGCGAAGGAGGAATTAGGCTGTTTGATGGGCGAAGAAGACATAAATGGGCTACAATAACTTTATAAACTCTTGGGCCTGATTTGCTAACTTTCAGTGAAATAAAATATATCTCTTGACTTAAAGCCCAACCCAAGTTGTTAATTTCTATTTATAAATGAGTTTTGAGAAAATAGATTTATATTAAGAATACACATGAAATTATTTGTATTGTATGTATATAATAAATATAATGTGAATTTTCACTGAAAAAAATGATAAATATAATGTAAGTAGGGGAAGCTTTTCTTTTGATTTGGACTGCAGTGTAGTCGGATATGGATCGATTATCTGAACTTGAAATTAGACACAAAGTTAGGGGTGTCGGTGAGTTTGGTGACACTCAAGTCAGTGTATAGTTTGTGAATAAGATAAATAGAGTAAATACTAAGAATGCGAAGAACACACACCTTCAAGCGATAAAAATGGGACTATTTCTAAAAATAGAAGATAAGTATAAAAGATGAGTTAACCCAACTTAAAGAGTTAAACGATTTTGTCTTTACAACTATATAATATGATTCAATTTGTGTTGATAAATTGGGCTTTATCCAACACCCCAACCCATAAGCAATTGGGTTCGTTTTACTTATCCCATATCAAAATGTATGAATAGAGAATTGACAACCCATAAATAAATTGAAGGGTTCCAATAATTGGAACTTAAACTTCATGAAGTTTTTTTTTTTTTTTGAACTTTGTACACACATATTGAAAGTTTGTTAGATTCAAATTTTTAGTTTTATATTTTTTGTGTGAAGCTTATGTCATTGGTCAAAGACCACTCGATAGTTCCAAAAGTAAATTTATAGTCATTATTACGATTAGTAGCTTCAAATTGTGTTGTCAAATAATGGAAAACAAAGTCTACTCATACTATTGCAAATTTTCAATTTGCTTTAAACTATGGTTCTAATGATAATTGAGTAACACCATAGATTATGTAAAAAAAAAAATTAAATAATTTATAAGCTGCTTCAGTTTTTCACTTTTCAAATAATCTTATCATGCAAAATTTTCACTAGCAAAACAATATCTTAATAGGGTTGAATTGTCATGTTTGATAATAGATCTCATCGTTATCAAGTTATAATACACTTCTATTATTTCACTTGAAAAAATTAAAACATAAAATAATTTAAGTAACATGATCCATACTTCAATAAACAATTATAGTGAGAAGAACATCAATAAACAATTACAAAATCTTGGTTGAAGAACAAGAGGATCAACATGCTTAGACAAGCAATGACCTATTCATTTCTCAAAGGACCCACATTTTCATTGAATCTCTTGTTTTCCCATTCAATCTGAAGTCCCTCTAATTTAGGTAAGTACTTTGACTATTTCTTGGAATTTCTCAGATGATCCTCCCCTGGAAAAGTACTTCCCAACCCATTAATATTATCATTATACCTAGTTTTATTTTTATTTTGTTCTTTCTTCTACAATTCAATTAAGAGTTTGTTTTTTTTTTTATTTTCAGGAAGAGGATCGTTTTTAATTTAATTTGAGTATCCTACAGCTTTGAACTCACCCCAATATAGGATTAGGATTGATGCACCAAGATTATTTCGATTCTCATATCGCTGCCGTTAGAGTCACAGACTCGTGCAACTCAACTCGATGATAGAGTTTGGTTAAGAGTTGCTGTCAATTTAGTTGCAAGGAAGTTAGGGCATTTGACTAGAAAGGTCAGCTTTATTCCATTTTCAGTGGTCAATATGATGTAATAGATGGAAGAAGATAATCCCAATTGCTAGACTTGAAAACAAATAGGAACTACACATATTCTTTCTTTAATTATCAACATTAGACTTCATTCTTGCAGGCTGACTTAATCAATAGGAACAGAATGAGTTGAACTCATGCAAATCATTCTTGGGAAGGCTTCAACTTAACCAATGTTTCTTGTTTTTCATCAATCTTTTCAATTCAACCTTGTTAATTTCAAACTTGGAATACCATATACTATGGCCCATGGTAGTGTAATAATCTACGCGTTTTCAAATAATGTACATGCAATATTAGTTAATATGAGTTGCATTAGTGTGTAACTAAAACCTCAATATGCTAATTATGCTTTTATATGAGTATTTTAGAGGTTTAAGTTATTAAAGAAAATGAATTAATAACAAATTATTTGAAATTATTTATGTTTACTTTTTATTGCAATTTTTTTTAACGAGACGACCTTACTATAAGTGAAAGGGCCTGGGTTAGACAAAATCTATAATTGGAATTAGAAGAGTAATTGTGTATTGAGTTTTAATTGAAATATAGAATAAGAATAATGTATTCAGACTACTTAGTTTATGAAGTTAAATTAAAGTATTTTAAAATATAGTACGATCAGCACTCACTTAAAACTATACAGTTTATAAAGTTAAATTAAAATACAATAAGTTAAAGCAAAATAAACAACCACTTAATTTGAGATCTCATAATTAAATTTGTATCTCATAATCAGATTCTACACTATCATATACATCTTTATAAGCGAAGAATGCATCATCATATCGAAATTTTTTAGAAAAATCCCGCATCATCCCTTTGTTTGCCCAGGAAAGTCCACAAGCATTGCAAAGAGTTCTTGGACCACTTGGCCCTTTCCGCATCATTGGAGTGTCACTTGAACTGACTCCACAATGGGTACATACAATTGTTCGAGGAGTTTCTTCCTTCAATGAATCAAATAAAACACTATTCATAGAAGTTTCCTCAGCGCTCTTGGAAGCAAATTGGCCCTTCTTACGTTGCATCCTCAATGCAACTTCTTGACGAACATTATATCTTATTCTCTTTTCATAACATCGTTCTTTTCTTTTTCGACGATATTTATTTAAATATTCTTCTCTTTTTGGATCTAATGTCTTATTTAGGACCGACGCGCCTGCATTATACTGATCAAAGTCAAATTGATATCCTCCCAAAAGCAAAAATGCAGCTTGAACCTTTTCACACGGGACGCCGTTAAAAATAAAGATCTGATTGTGAAATGAGAAGGTGACCTGAAGAGGAGCATCAGCAGCATTAGACTGCAACTCATAACCAATGGAGTTCCCAACAGATTCTTCAGTTGCTGCCATGGCTGCAACATTAGATGGCTTATCTTTAATGTACATTGCTAACATGGAAAATTCACATGTAATAATCAATAGGTTGGTTCAAATTGTTAGTCAGTTAAATCTAATATATAATGCATGCATGTAATGTGGTGTTTTGATCATTACAAATGTAGGGTTCTGATTAATACAACACAATTAATGAACCTAGAACATTTTTCCTTAGTATCAATAAATTTTATGCAAAGTTGTACAAACTTTAAAAATGTTCATAACATTAATGAATCATCTTCATTGTTTAGAGGGTGTTTGGATAAGCTTATAAACTCGTCAAAATATCTTATAAGATATTTAAAAGTTTATAAGTTAATTAAAAATGTTTGGTATTTTTTTTTTTAAAAATACCTAATAAGATGTTAAGAGCTTATAAGCTTTTTTTTAAAAAGTAAGAAAACCATAACTTATTTTTAAAATCTTAACAGACTCCTTCATTTTTAACCATTTTAATTACAAAATTGACATTACTAACAGCTTATAAGCTCCAAGATCTTATTTTATCCAAACACATCAACAACTTATTTTAAAAATAAGATATAACATCTTATAAGCTCCAAAAATATCTTATAAGATGTTTAAAATAAATTTAGCCAAATACCCATTTAGTTTAATGTTTGTGGTATGTTTTAGAGTTAATTACAATCAGCCCCCCATCTATAGTCTCATTTGCACATTGCTCCCCAACCGTTATCGATATGCAATTTCACCCCCTGAACTAATTAAAATATTTGCCAACACCATATTTGTACTGTTCCAGTAGAATCTAACAAGAACATTCTGTTTTCTTCAGCCCATGTATCCAATGTTTATTGGTTAGATTCCACAAGAACAATACAAATTTGATTTTAGCAAATATTTTAATTAACTCAGGAAGTAAAATTGCACATCGATAATGATTGTGGGGCAATGTGCAAATAAGGCTGTAAGTTAAAAGGCTAATTGCAATTATCCCTATATTTTGAACTAATTTAAAAAGTACAATTAAATAGAATTTAACAATTCAATTATCGTACACTCCAATATCTTGCCGTCAATTAAAAAAATATGCATGAAGTAAAGATAAAAGTTTTTTCTTTAATCATAATTATTTAATAAAAAAAAATTATAAGCTAAGCAAAGTTGAATCACACTTTCTCCAAGTTTTTCCATTTGATCTAACTCATCTAGATTTTAGACAAGAAAGTTGACTAAGAACATTGACAAAAGCACCAAAAATTCCCATTGGTACCCCAAACATCTGCCCGATTTTAATAGTACATGTCAAACTTGACCTATTTAATCCGCATGACAATTCACACTATTTCAAAGTGTGGGTACGTCTTCGATGTGGGCTCCACATTTTGAATGCAAAATACATATAATTAAACACATAGGGAATGTTTGGTTGTGGTTTTTGTGTTATTTTATTACGTATTTTAAGAAAATGAGTTGTTGAAAAATATGAAAATTGTTTTTTATTATATTTATTTATATTTTTTGAGAGATATTTTTTACTGTTACAATCAAATTAATATTTTTTTATTTAATTTTTAAAGTGAAAATAAAATTTAGTGATTTTGTTCATATTAGAATAATAATAATAACATCGATCGTGATAGTAATAAGGGAACTTTTCACTTTCTAAATGAAAAGTAGAAGAGATCTTATTCGCCGATCTTGAGGCTACAGGGACATCGGCGGAGAATACGCACTACTACCTTGACTAAGGATAGGGCTTTGCTCACCGGTTCATAAGTCATTGATATCCTTTTCATCTTTATTCTCTGCCTTTGCTTTGCGCATATGGTATATATATATATATATAGAAAATATAAATATATATATTGAAAAATATTTATTTTAGAGAGAAAATAAAAATATATTTAATTATATTTTTTAATATAATATTTATTTTGAAAAAACATAATTGAACATTTTCGTAATAAAATTTGATTGAAGAAAAGACTTGTCAAACATGTTTATTTATAGTAGAACATTATTGATTATCCCTATGAGGCTGTGATTGCGAGTACGATTTCTAGCCGGTGGCTAAGATGAGGTAAGCCAAACATGACCGGTCGTGCGCTTTGTTTTGTCAAATAATCATTTTCATTGAAAATTTTCCAAATGTCACAAATAGGTCCCATGGTTGAGCTATTTTCTCCAAGAATCCACTATTCCAACGTCAAAAATAGGCCCTCATGCCGTTTCATTCAAAATTTTATTTGAAAATAAAAATAAAAATTATTTATTTCGAAGTTAGCCGATTGATTTGAATCAAATACAGTCTATTATTGTTCACAAAGTCAAATCATAGATCTCGTTTTGAATCGAGAAAGATTCTAACTCGAAACTTGAAATAATACGAGTTGTAAGTCGTTGGGATACAATTATCAAAATTGGTGGAAATTGTAGAATTTGATTAAAGATGCAGTGATTGATAGAAAGTATTTTTTCGTCATTTAATAATTGAGAATATTTATATTTGATAGCTGATGTGAACTTGTCATATCAAGTCTCAACGAACAATTAAGATAGTGGTAGATGTAACTTATAAAAAAAATTAAATTTCGAACTACATTTCGAGGATTACTTGAAATGAGGGTAAATTTGTCCATTTAAAATTGGGCCCACATAATTATTATTAGAAATTGATTCATTAAATTAATAAAATAAACAAAATAATGAACGGCCTAAATTAATTAACTATTGGAGGGAAGCACTGGAATCAGTCCAATCACAAAGGTTGGGGACACTGTCTAGTGGGACTTGCTGATATACACTTGTTAGGTAAGGGTACATATCTTCCTTTGCTTTTTATCCACCTTTCTTGCTTTCTCTACCAACAATAAAGTATGTATCTTGCACGTTCAATAATAATACTTTCATCCATTATTGACAAAAAAAAAAAAAAA
>JACGDI010000938.1:515078-531963 GCA_014898725.1 Jacaranda copaia | reverse complement strand
GAGAAAATGCATAAATAAGAGTTTTTTCCTTATTATATGATTGGGTAATGGTTTAATTGATATATTAATGGCCTTCCACTTTCCTTGATATGTACTATAAATTATGAAAATTTTATCAATTATCGTATATGTTGAATATTACTTTTTTTCATTTAGAAACATAATAACGTTATTTGTTCTGTTAAGTAATTAAGAGGGTGTTTTGCTAAATTTATTTTAAATATCTTATAAGTTCATATATCTTATAAAATATTTTTGGAGTTTATAAGCTTATAAAGATGTTATATCTTATTTTTAAAATAAGTCGTCGAAGTGCTTTAATAAAATAAGATATTGGAGCGTTAATAATGGTAATTTTGTAATTAAAATAGTTAAAAATGATGAATTTATTAAGATTTTAAAAGTAAGTTGGGATCTTCTTACTTTTTTTAAAAGAGCTTATAAGTTATTAACATTTTATTTTAGGATTTTATAAATTTTTTTTAAAAAATATTACCAAATACTTTTTATCGATTTATAAACTCTTAAACATCTTATAAGATGTTTAAAGGAACTTATAAGCTCACCCAAACACCCTCTAAATTAACTTTTTTAAAATAAAAAAGTGACATATTTTAGTTATTGTTGCATGATAATTTTTGTGATCAAACTCCAAATAAAAGCTAAATAAAAAATTATTAATATAATTTAAATTACATCGTATAATTCTCAATCAAGACATTATTTATGCTTGATTTTTGTTCCTATTCTAATAATATGGTTGGAAATGGAATTTTTTTGTTTATTTTTTCAAAAATATTTTTTTTATTGTATATTAAATATTACGATGTATTTTAGTAAATAAGTGATGAAATTACGAAATAATTACACAATAGAACTTATAATTACAATCAATTACTCTAAATTGGTAACACCACAAATATAAAATTTGTAAGGGGGAAAAAAATAAAAAAAAATAATTGGTATAATTAGCATTGGGTATTTTTCTTGAAATTAGAGTGGGACAAACCATGAAATGACATCCATGCAAATTATTGTACCAATACTAATAAAATGCCTTTCCCCAAGTCCAAAAACTGGCCCTATCAACAACAGCACTAAGGACAACTCTCTTAATTACTACATAATTTTGCATCAAATGTACATCTCAAATAAATTATAGAATCTCACATGGTGTTTGGTTTTGTTTTCAAATTGTATTTTTAAAATTTAAAAAGTTAGTTAGAATAAATAAATTGAAAATAAATTTGTATTTGGATAAATTATCGAAAAAATAATGATTATGTTGGTTTTAATCGGTCATAGGTAAACAGAAATAATAATAATAAAGAGTAGAAGATATATAGGTTATTGAAAAATGTGTTTTGAAATAAAAATGAGTTAGAATATTGGTAAAAATGATGATAAGTTGTTGTAAATTTATTTTTAAATAGTAAAAACAACAGAAAATGAAAATAAAACATAAACAAACACCCTGTTAATGTTTGATTATATTTTTTGTGTGATTTTATTATGTGTTTTGGAAGAATGAATTGTTAGAAAATGTGAAAATTGTGTATTAATATGTTTGTTTATATTTTTTGAGAAATATTTTTTTAATATAACAGCTAAATAAATATTTTTTTGTTAGATTTTTAGGGTGAAAATGAAATTGAGTAATTTTTTTTGTTTGAACAATAATAAATATATATGTTGTGTGTGTGTATATATATTAAAAAATGAAAATTTTAGAGAAAAAATGAGAATATATTTAGTTATATTTGTCCCAAATAATTTTATTTTAGAAAAATATAACGAAACACTCCCTAAATTTGCATCTCATTATATTATATTATTATTATATGTATATAAAAGAGAAAGAAACCTTTGAAATTGACCAAACATAATATAAATTAAAAATCATGCATCATATCAAAGTACTATCCGAAAATGAAAATGAAACTGACTATGACGACTTTCATTTTCACATCTCATAATTGACCGTTAGCTCTCTTTTTCTGGTACCTTAATTTTGTTCTAAGCTCTTATAATTAGGTTGTTTTGTCCCATGTTTGAATTTTTAATATCAAATGTTTGTTTAAAAATATATTTAGTACATTTGTAATGTACTTATAAAGGGATATAGAAGATTAAATGCAATTTAAAATAAATTATCTAAATTATTCATTTGTACAAGTCGGTTACGACTTGAATATGACTTAGAGTTAAATGCAGTCAGCTCCCCAACATATGGCCTCATTTGCACATTGTCCCCCAAAAATTGTTGATGTGCAATTTCACTTACTGAACTAATTGTGCAATTCCTTCTCATGAACTAATAAAAATATTCGCCAATACTATATTTGCACTGTTTCAATGAAATATAACAATAATATTATGTTGCCTTCAACCCACATGTCCAATGTTCATTTTTTAAATTCTACTGGAACAGTGTAAATGTAGTGTTGGCGAACATTTTAATTAATTTAAGGAGTGAAATTGCACATCAACAATGATTGGGAGGTAGTTTGCAAATGAGGTCATAAATTAGGGGCTGACTGCAATTATCCCTGTGACTTAATATAGTCCATCATTTAAATTGTTTTAACATATGCAATGTACTATCAACATGTTACATAAATTAAACATAACAGATCTAAGCCAAATAGCCCTTTATAAATACTTGAACCATATCAAAATATATACGTATATATCTTTTACCATCCTAAGCAATTTGGAAATGACTTTTAATGCTTTGTTTGTATCAAGAATATCATTGGAAATAAAAAGAAAAAAAAGAAAAGAAAAATGCAATGATATAAATATTAAAACATAAAGTTATATGAAAAACAATTTTTAACATTTTACTCATTAAAATATAAGATATGAACATAAAGCAGATGATCCTCATGCCTTTATTAACTTAAATTTCGTTGGATTCTCACTTGAACATTTTAACAACTCTAATATTGATTTAATTTTAAGTTAAACTCAGTATTGTATACTGTACTGACACAATTTTATGAACTCCTTCGACTGATATTGATAAAATTTATTAACTGATTTGAAATCAATCAATTATTTTAAAATCAAATTAATTTTGAAACACATATGAATTCATTTATACATATATTTTTTTAATGAATACATTTTAAACTTTGTTTATGTTAAAATATAAATAAGAAAATTATAGATCATTCGAGAGAATTGTAGGCATCTTGAGCCGACCCTACGAACAATCTCAACTCTCTCAGCCAACTTGAGTTCTTTGACAGCTCAAGAAACACAACACGCAGCGGTATGAGGAAATCTATGGACGGGCAAGCCGACTCGTTTTTGTCCAAATTTGGTACTTTGCCAGCTGCATTTTTCCCAAAGTGGAAATGAGCTCGCAAGCAAACAATAGTGGGGCGCAAAAACAGCAATTATCAACCCCATGCCAACTCTATTTTAACCTCTCCCAATTTTAGAATTTCTAGAGAAAAAAGAAAATTAAAATATATATTTAAATAGAATATTTTATTTTTAATTTTAATTTTGTGAAAAACGATGCATTATTAGTTGAAATGTAAACATCTAAAGGAAATTAAAAGTTGGTTTGTTATTTAAATCTTCTATTTTATTTTATATTTTATCTCTTATTTTATTTTATAAATATATATTAAATGTGTTAGATATTTTTAAAATAATTAATCAAAATTTAAGTACAATTTAATATATATATATATATATATATTAAGGGCTTGTTTGTTTCAGAGGCTAAGGTTTGATAGATCCATTTTTAAGCTTTTATTTTCTATTTGCTTCACATTTTTATGGTTTATAATACCTTTGTGACCTGATATGGTATTATGAGTTGAGTTGATTTATGGATTACGCTGAGACGACCTGATTTGATGTGATAAAAATTACAAAGATCAAATAGAATCTATTTTTGCTCTTATTTTCAATTAAACTATGTTCTAACATGGAGAAGAATAAAGAAATTGTAAAAAATTTATTATAAATTATAAAATATGTAATTGTAAATTTATATATTATATTTTAATTTATTTACATATTTATCTTATCGATTAAACGTAAAATTAAAATATTGTGTCCTAACAAGCTTAAAATATATCGATTAATTAAAAATTAAGTACAATTTAATATATATTAAGGGCTTGTTTGCTTAAGAGGTTGAAATTTGATAGATCCATTTTCAAGTTTTTATTTTCTGTTTACTTCACATTTTTATGGTCCATAATACATTTGCAGCTTGATATAGTATTATGGGTCAAGCTGATTTATGAATTAGGCTAAGATGGCCTAATTTGGTGTGATAAAAATTATAAAGATCAAATAGAGCCTATTTTTGCTCTCATTTCCAATTAAACTATGTTCTAAAATGAAGAAGAACGAAGAAATTGTGAAAATTTTATTAAAAATTATAAAAGATATAATTATAAATTTATATATTATATTTTAATTTATTTACATATTAATCTTATCGATTAAACGTAAAATTAAAATATCGTATCCTAACAAACTTAAAATATATCAATTAATTGAAAATTAAGTACAATTTAATATATATTAAGGGCTTGTTTGTTCTAGAGGTTGAGGTTTGATAAATCTATTTTCAAACTTTTATTTTCTGTTTGCTTCACATTTTTGTGGTCCATAATACCTTTGCGACTTGATATGGTATTATGAGTCGAGTTGATTTACGGATTAGGTTAAGACAACCTTATTTGGTGTGATAAAAAATATAAAAATCAAATAAAATCTATTTTTGTTCTTATTTTCAATTAAACTATGTTCTAAAATGGAGAACAATAAAGAAATTATAAAAATTTCATTAAAAATTATAAAAGATATAATTGTAAATTTATATATTATATTTTAATTTATTTACATATTAATCTTATCGATTAAACATAAAATTAAAATAACATATCAATTTACTTGTATATTATTTTTAATCATATAATTCAAAGCAAACAAGCCCTAAAAATAAAAGTTCAAAGTGGATTTGCCGAATTTCAAAAATATCTAAACAGAGGAGCTGAGTATGAGCTGGTGGGCGTACCGTTTCACCTTTGGGTCCGCTTTTAGCGCTTTCTTTAATTTGTGGCGTGCGCTTTTCATTATATTTAAAAAGTCGCCCCGCAATTTCGTCGTCAACGACAATTACACCCGATATTTATTTCATACATTGCATCTAGACATCCTCGACGATTTTGCTACTCTTTTCCTTCCTTGTAGTCAAGTACTTTTTAGGTTACATTTTTTTAAAATTAAGTATTAAATCAATAGGATTATTTTTATAATAAATTAATAGAATTTAATTATTAAATCAAATAAATAAAAATGCAAACTCCATAATTATATGTACACATAAATTATACAAAAAAATCTATCCGAATTTAAACTTAGAGATGACAATGGAGTGGGGCAAACCACGAACCCAAGCTTACCTCCTCCCAAATGGAACAGATTTGGGGTGTTTAACGAGGTATGGGATGAGATTTTTAAAACTCGAATTGTTTGGGGTGGAGTATGGGGTTTACTTACCCCACCCCAATATTTTATATATATACAATAATAATAATAAAAATAAATATATTATAAATAAATTATATTGCATGCTTTTGTTCATTAATTCATGACTTTACATTGTCAATATACAGTGTTAATTATAGAATAATGCTTTCAAATTTATAGGATGATGTTTTCATGCATTGCCATTCTGGGTTGACGGGTTAAACCCACCAACTCAATGGGACAAAGCAAAGCGGGGCGGGGAGGGGGGGTTTGAGATATGGGGTAGTCTAACTTGCCGCCAACCTGATGGGACAAAGCGGAGTGGGGCAGGGAGGGAAGGGGTTTTTTTGGGGTGGGATGGGATATGGGGTAGTCTAACCCGCCCCATTGCTATCAAACCTAATACCTCTCACATAATAAAGAAGATTAATGCTATTGGGCAACTATTTAATCTCTCAAGAAATGTATTAGCTCAAATCCTTTCTAAAAAAAAATAATAACAACAACAACAACAACAACAACTTAAGTTAGTTTTACTTTATAATAATTGAGATTATATTTAATTGGACTTTTTATTGCCATGTGTAATATGAAATAGACCAAATGTATAAGATATATTTACCTTCAATTTGTTGGACAAACGGAATAAGAATTTAGGGACTTACATTTAAATATTAGAAATCATTTGTGAATTCTATTTTGGATATAGGTTTTTAAATTGCCAAATTTTGTATTTTTTTGCAATATATATATGTATCATAATTAATATGATTTAGCTCAGTTCTAAGCGAACTTAGATTAACATTTATTAGTACTATATCTAGTTTTTGTGGCATTCAATACTAATAAATGCAAAAATTTTATTGGAGTTATTTCTATATTGTGGTAATTTAATGCAGCGCTTTAAATTTTTAATGAAGTATTTAAATTCCATAAAAGAAACAAATTTGTAATCAAAGGGAAGAAACTAATAATTTTAAATTCAATAAATTATTTTTTTAATAAAATATGAAGAAATAAAAATTTAAACTTTCGTAAGAATAGGCAGATGATACAATAAATAATAAAGAAATGCTGAAAAATTCCTTATAAAAATTAAAATTATACAACGTTCTAATATCTATGCCCTTTTAATCGGGTTGAATTAGATCTGGCAAAATTCGACCCATACTCGTGGGAACTCAAAAAAATACAGGTCATGAGCCTTGTTTCTCCAACCCAAAAAATTGCGAGTAATTTTACCTTTACCTAATTTTCCCTTTGCTTTTTGGCCCGATCCATGGGTACCCATAGTTAATCTGTATATATAAATATATATTATATATATTTATATATAAATATAAATATATAAGCAACATACATATAAATATTTACATATTAATATTGAAATTTGAAGTCGTCTTCTTCTTCTTTTTTTTTAATTTTATTTAGTTAATATTTGGAGAATATCATGTAAATTACAGGTTGAATATTAATTTATCTTTAATTATTTTTAAAAAAAATATGGGTACCTAAGGATTACTCGTTACCTGTGAGGACGGGTAGCAGGTTTTGTATCTCATACCCAATAAAAATTGATAAATTTACCCAACCTGTTATTATTCATCATTAAACTATCCGTCGGTACCCAATTACCAGATCTAAGTTGAATTATACAAATTCATAAGATGGAATGTTAAATTCAAACACTTCACACCATCCCGACTGACCACAGCAAAAACATATACATAATCCAATCAATATGTAGTAAATACCCTAACCCTAATTCTACACATCTATTGATTTCACTGATTACATAGTGATAGTATTCCGTTAAACCCTAATTCAAACATAATGCCCCCATTTGACTCTCGATTTAGGCATTTCCTGCATTATATCCATCTTTGAATTGTTTCAGATCTGATTATCCACCATTGTTGCATAACTTGACTCTAAAACACTCGATCTATCAAAAAAATCTAAATAATTAATCCAATTAATCATGAGAAAATTATCTTTTTTCAGCCATGAATATAATTTCCAACTAAATCAATAAATAACTCCAATTTTCACCACGTGTCACCACAAAGAGCCCATGGCATGGAAATTACACGCAAATGCAATTCACTTTATCTTTATCCACTCCATTTGACCCTATTGTGCAAATTGTATATGTTTTCTCTTCTTCTTCTTTATTTGTTTTTTTATTTTTCATTATACAATAAAATATATTATTTTAAAATATCGTTTTTCTCCTCATCTGTCTCCTGTTTGTAGATCTTTTTTCCCTTTTTCTTTTTATAGTTTTTCTCTGTCTGGAAGAAATTGTGGGGCCCAGAACTGGTCCTTTGCTTTGCTGGTTTGAAGCTCTCCATTGTTGGTTTTTAATGGGGTTTGTCTGATGAGAGAGACCAGAGTTCAGTTGCTCCAATCAAACACACCATAGTATTAATAGCAATACAACTCTCTCTCTCTCTCTCTATATATATATATATATATATGCTTTTATCATTTTCTCTCTCTATCTCAAATTGTTAATTTTTCGTTTTTATTTCTTTAAACTCTGTTTTCAATCTGTGTATTGTGTTTTACCTTTTTCTCTTTTTCTCTTTTTCCATCACTTCATCATAATCAACATCATCTTCTTGTTCTTCTTGTTATTCCCACAAAGAAATGAGATAGGAGTGCTGAGAACAAAAAACCCACATCAAGGTTTCTTTGTTTCTTTATTTGGAATTTCCCTTTTGATTTGATGGATCCACAGATCTGAACCTCTTTCACTTTCAGATCTTCGTTCATCACCATCAACTCTAAAGGTAACTTCTTCAGCATATTTCGCACCATCTCATCTCTTTGATATGTTGTTTTTATTTGGGGAAAAAATTGTAGTGTTGAATTGCTGATACTGCTTGAGGGTTTTTGTGGTTTCAAGAAATTAGGGGATTTTTTGGGTTTATTTGTTTTGCTATTTTCGTCTGTGTTTTTTGGGACTTGGACTCTTCTAGAATTTGAGCGGGCTGACCAAATAGTTGTCTATATAAAAAGTAATTTTTGGACAACTCTTGTTTTCAAAGCCTCCCCATCCCCTTTGCTTGATTTTTTCCGTCTTTCATGTTTATGGGTTTTCTGTTCTCGGTCAGAGATCTGCTTCACATCACATTGGAAGTTCCTATTTATCAATAATCTTACCTTTCATTTTGTAAAAATTATTGTTGTTCAAACTCTAATTTTGATGGTCCTGGACTTCTGGGTGGTGTTTTCAGACTCCTAGCACGCAAATTTTCTGCTTTCTTCAAGAGGATTAGATATATAATCATAAAATTGAGTTCCACTTGAGCTAAAGTTGTCTTGCGAGCTCATTGATGTGGATAATTTGGAGGGTGGTTTGGATGAGATGAGGGATGTTATCAGGGTTAATGAACTTTTTTAGGGCCTGTTTTCGGCCAAGGGCAGATCGATGTGTTCACACGGGTTCTGATGCCAGTGGTCGTCAAGATGGGCTTCTCTGGTATAAGGACTCGGGGCAACATTTTAATGGAGAATTTTCAATGGCTGTAGTTCAAGCAAATAATTTACTTGAGGATCAGAGCCAACTTGAATCTGGTTCTCTGAGCGCAAATGACTCCGGACTGTATGGCACTTTTGTGGGGATTTATGATGGACACGGTGGTCCTGAGACCTCTCGGTTTATCAATGATCACCTCTTTCAACATCTGAAGAGTAAGTCTTACGACCTTTATTACAATCTGGAATTGCTACTGGTAGTTGCTTTAAATGTTTGGTTCTTCTTAGGAAAGGAGGGATTGGCTGTGAAGTGATATTCTGCGTCGAATCTAATCTATCCTATATGTTATCTCGGCATGGATGATAATGATTACATTTTCAGAGCAAGTAGTGTATCGCTAGCAAGTATTTTCATTATTCTTTTGTCAATCGTTCTTGTAATGTTTAATTGGAAGTATGAACTCAGAGGTAGCAAGAAAAATGATGGTGGACCTTGAGCTTATGCTACTTAATTTGGTTGTTATTTTCTTCTTCTTCTTCTTTTTTTTAATCCTTAAAGTCTTAGGTTGATTATTTATGTTCCTGTTGTGCAGGGTTCACTGCAGAGCATCAATCTATGTCAGTGGAGGTCATAAAGAAGGCATTTCAAGCTACAGAGGATGGTTTTTTCTCTGTTGTCAGCAGACAATGGCCCATGAAACCACAGATTGCAGCAGTTGGTTCTTGCTGCCTTGTAGGAATCATCTGTGGTGGAACTCTTTATGTTGCCAACCTTGGTGATTCCCGTGCTGTTTTGGGGAGACTTGTCAAGGCCACAGGGGAAGTACTTGCTATTCAACTCTCAGCAGAGCATAATGCGAGTATTGAGTCTGTGAGACAGGAATTGCAGTCTCTACACCCAGATGACTCGCAAATTGTAGTTCTAAAGCATAATGTCTGGCGTGTGAAGGGTCTCATACAGGTTTGTTTATCTTTTCTCCAGCATCCATTGCATTGGTTTCTTTTATCTGAAAACCTCTTGGGGGGCATTTGATTTAGAATTTGGATAGTAGATGCTATTGTAATAGTGGGTTATTGGTGGAGATTTATATAAAGTTAATATCATGTTTGATTGGTGTGATTAGCTTACATATAAGTCACCACACAAATTTCTCCTAATCTCACCCTCCTGTTTGATGCAATCCACAATTGTGAAATTGACTTTTTTGCGATAAAAATTGTTTCTTTGAGATAAAAAAATGGAGGAGTGGTGCTTGGATATGAGAATTTTTTTCACTCTCCAAAAAATATTTCTCTCCGCCTTATTCCATATTTGAAATTTCCCTCCAAAATAGACTCCTCTCCTCTTAGAGGATTTCTTTGGATTCTCTAGAAAAATGGATTCTCCTTCCCAAGCAAACTTTTGAAAATTTTCTCTTGCCTTTTCATCCACCTATATACATAAGGTTTAATTTTACATAATTAATTCATAATATATAATTATATTTACCCATAATATTTTAATATTTATTTAAAATTATTTCATAATATATAATTATATGTACATGTCATATTTTTATATTTAAATATTTTTTTTCATAATATAATTATTTACACGTATATATTAACATTTAAATTAAATCATATCATATGTAGTTATGATTACACATAATATTTTTATATTAAAATATTATTATTTTCTTAATATAGTTATTTTGATGTATATTTAAACATTTAAATAAAATTATTTTCATAGTACGTATATATCCATATGTAATATGTTAATATTTAAACAGAATTATTTCTGTAATAAATAATTATATTTACACGTAATATATTTATATTTAAATATAATTATTTTGATAATATAATTATTCACACTTATATTTTAATATTTCATAATATTATTTTCGTAATATATAATTATGTTTACACATCATATTTATAATTATTTACATGTATATTTTAATATTTTCATAAAATTATTTTCCTAATACATAAATATATTTACACATAATGTTTTATTATTTAAACAAAATTATTTTCATAATATATAATTATATTTACTCATAAAATTTTAAAATATCTAAACATAATTATTTTCATCATATAATTCACTATGGCCATTTGATCACAAGGGATGGGTTGACCTTAATCTATAATGGCATACAGTACACAAGTATATTTACATTGCACCACTCAAAAATTACAATAAATTGAACAGTGGCAGTACCATTCCGAAGGGCCAACTTGTACTTTTGCTTGGTGAGCCATCCACAGGAGGGGCTGCAATTAATCAGGCTGCGATTTCAGTAGGTGCTATTCTGTTGCACAATGCTGGCCCCTTAAAAAAATTGGCCGGCCTGCCTTGGCAATATTGGCTATCATACACATGATTGGCCGCTGTTGCCGGCCACAATTGAGTGCAATATGAGGAATCAAACGTGCCCCTGAAGTTTTGCCTTGCGTCCTGCTGTGCTGTGCTGGTATTGGTCTATTAATGTGGGATTGCTACCTTGAGTTCAATAAAGACATTTTAGATCAATGCTTAACTAGGTGTGGACAAACTTGGTGCAGTTCAACATTTTTATCATGTAAATGAAGGTCCTTAACAACATTGTTAGACTGTCAGTTTGACACTGTACTTCGCTCTGTGAACGATTGATGCCACGGGGCAAGAACAGTCTTCAATCACATAGTCTGAAGCATGGAAATTGAGGCTGTTCTGTTGTCTGTCCTCCACTTATAATTTCTATTTGATAACTTTATACCAGAAATCTGTAGTTCAAGACCACTTTGTTGACCATATAAGTTGATTCCATTCTTGCTCTTGTTATCTTCATTGAAGAATGTGATAACATTAAATTTTACAGTGCACTCAGAAAAATATCCCAGGAAAGTAATCATTTTCGTATCTTAGATGCAAAAGTTCCTTTCTATAGGCCCTTTCTGCCTAAACAGTTTGAATTCTCCAGAGCCATGGTTGCCATAATAGACATATTCGACCTAAATATATTTGTTTTAAATTGTGAGAGCTTCACATGACCCAGTTGTGCCTTTGAGGACTTTGCAGGTTATTGCATCAGATTATTGCCAAATCATGTTGATATTTTTTTTGAAATATTGATAGACTTTGTCTCCTGATTTTATGTTCTGGTGACACTGGATCATCACAAAATTTCCAGCATTATATTGATATTTACATTAGTCGTACTCTTGTAGTTGTCTTTAAGTTTGAATTACTAGGTCCTGAAGGTCTGAAATTAAGACATCAAAAGTCCAAACCTGGTCCTCTGCAATGTGAATTTTTCCTTCAGCAGTTTGAGATTTGAAGACTTGTGCTTTCAAACAAGGTGGCCTTCAATATCTCTTGTTACCCATTTTTAAGGATGGCTGTATTTCCTTTATGCTAATTGCGATGCCAAAAGAGGCAAAAAGAGTTCCAAGTATTGGTCATGAGTTTCTTAAGCATGTCTCAAAAGTTTTGAGTTAAAGTTGAACCTTGTGAGGTGCTGCTATTGATTGTTTACATTCTGATTCTACACCTATTGAGCTTTCTTCAATCTCTGTATGAAATTGTGGCATTTGAATTTCATATGTGTTACCGTTGGTAATAAGTATGTTGTTTTGCAGGTCTCAAAATCAATTGGAGATGTGTATCTGAAAAAGGCTGAATACAACAGGGAACCATTATATCAAAAATTTCGACTTCGTGAACCTTTCAAGAGACCAATTTTGAGTGCAGAACCATCAATTACGGTCCAACAGTTGCTGCCTCATGATCAGTTTGTTGTATTTGCTTCAGATGGCCTTTGGGAGCACCTTACCAACCAAGAAGCAGTTGATCTAGTCCAAAATCATCCACGCAATGTAAGATATTTAATACATAAGCACATCCACATATTTCTAATTTTAACTATGTTGGTGTGTGATGGCCCCAAGATTTTATGTTATGATTAAAGAAGAGCCAGCAGACTGGTATGGCTTGAGTTGTGTGCATATTAGTGTATAAAGTATATTTATGAAGGCTAGTTGCTTATCACAAGCATCAATTATCACATGGAATGATCGACCACTCTTAGACTCTAGTTTTGTTGAATTGAAACGTCGAAGTATAGCAGGAAGCAAAGCATTACTGCTAGTACATCCACTAGTTCTGGTAAAGTATAATAGGAAGTAAAATAGGATGGGTGCCCCACCGAAGTCCGATTTTACTTCTGTCCAAATTGGGTGGATAGAGGAAGTATATAGGTCAATAGATGGCAACACCCAAATTGGCTTTTTATATTTACACTACAGTTACAGATGAAATGTGTCAATTAGTTATTCTCATAGCACCATGGCACCAAGCAACTTATGCCTACAAGTAGTTGTCAAAACAAGAAACAGTAAACCTAAACAGTTTCCTGATGTTCAGTTTTCCGTATAATAAATAAAGGCATTTTGAGTCCCTGTTTTCTTGATTAAGATTCTCCTCCCTCTGAACTAAGGATTTGGCACTTGAGTAAGTGAATCACACCATGCTAATAATGTGCAGGGGAGTGCTAGAAGATTAGTTAAAGCGGCATTGCAAGAGGCAGCAAAGAAGAGGGAGATGAGGTATTCAGACTTGAAGAAAATCGACCGTGGAGTTAGGCGTCATTTCCATGATGACATCACAGTTGTGGTGGTGTTTCTCGACTCACATCTTGTGAGCCGGGCTAGTTCAGTCTGGAGTCCTAACATATCAGTTAAAGGAGGCGGCATCAGCCCTCCTCCAAATTTCCTTGCACCTACAGAATCTGTCGCTACTTGACCAACTGCAGCTGTCTCTAATATTACATTACCTGTTGTCCTATTCTCATGTGAATACAGGTAGCTTCTTGAAAAGATAAAAGAGCAGCCCCTGGATTCTTTAATGTACACTTGTAACTTTTAACTGAAGACTAATACTTGGAATAGTGTTCCAATGCCCAAGAGAGGCTGGAAAAAAAGAGGACTTGAAGGTGACATTCATTACAGCTATGTCTTCTGGGAAGATCCTTCTATATTTGCTATTTACCATGTTATCCTCCTTTATTTTAATCTAAATCTATTCTATTTACTTTTGTAAATCCTGTGACGTTGAAGCTAAATGACCTGATTAATTCTTATTAAGTTCCAGCTATGAAGATCACTGAAGCAGCTTGTGAATGATAATAGAAGAATGTGTTTTTTCTGAACCTTCTATATGTTTCATTTATTTGTTCATATTGAGTTTGTATAGCTTTTGGAGATTAGAAATGACCAACCCCAATTCCCCCCTCCCCCTCCCCCTCCCCCCAAGAGAACTCTAGTTTACAACCTGTGATTTTATAGTGGTTTGTGGCCTTATAGCTTAAGTTTTCAATATATGTGGGAGGTTATGAGTTCAAGTTTTAACAGATTTCTAATATACCTCAATTCCCCCGCTCCCCCCAAATGACTATAGAGAACTCTAACTTACAACTTGTGATCTTATAGTGGTCTGTGGTCTAATAGCATAAGTTTTAATATCACGTGGAAGGTTAGGAGTTTAAGTCTTAATGAATTCTTAATATGTGTGTATATAAATAAATAAATAAATAAACCCTGAAATTTTATAGTTTTTTTCTTGCAAAGAACAGTGAATTTATTACTGCAGTTCTATAGCAATTTCAGCGACTCTACCACAAAGATAACTGATTTACTAATCAATACCATATTGTGGTTGTGAGTTAATGAATCAAACCAATTGAGCCACCACCAGTGTCATCATGTACCATAAGTTCAATCCAAACTACGCCATGAACAAAGATATCCACTGATGCATTTTGTTCCCAGTTTTAGGCCCAACTCAAGTTATTCATATGTCTTCTTTTTTCTGAGAGAGAGAGAGCTTTTGCTTTGTAAGTGTGTGAAAATATGAGTGTCAGGCATATTCCCGCAACCCCATAAACCCTCTTTTTGTGGCTTGCTTAGATCATGCGTCAGCCAAACAAGTCTCTCTATTTTGTACCATAAGAACACTCTAAGTACAGCTAGGCCAGGAGCCCAATTGCCAATGCCTATTGTGGGTTTCCCAGAAAAATATTCAATTTGGTTGAACCTCAAAATCCCCATGTAGTAACACCCCACGGCCCAATCTTCTAAGTTTTCACCACTTATTTAACTGAACCATCCAACGGCTGTAAATAGTTACAGAGGGTACGTGTTCCAAAGATCATCTTTTTAAATATTAAAATAATACAAGGGGATGACTCACACTATGACCAGTAGTGCTGAAGGCCCTCTTTATTCGAATAATAATTAACTAATTTGAAAATAAAAAAAAAACTGTTAACTGTTTGGTTGAAGAAATAACTCTATTCAGAGGTTTTCCATGCAAAGGCTGGTCAACCTGAATGGGACGATATGGGAATACAAAGAACAGGACATTTAGTTCCCATTTTGGTAAAATCAATGTTTCTTATTTCCATTTCATGTTGTAATGTTTTGCAAGAATTAATAATATAGTGTTGATAATTTTTTTTACCTTTTAATGGAGTATGGGGAGCCTCTTTCTTGATTCGAATTTGATGGATTTGGTTTTGCTCCCAAAACATGATATGAAATTCAATAAAATGTTAGGGTTGTAGTTCAGCCAGTCGATGATAAAATTAATTTTAGGTTGGTGAATGAAGGTAAATAAATTGAAAACAAAAATAAAAATATCAAAGTTTATATAGATCTAAGTGGCAAGTATGGGGCTGTTTGTAGTGGTAGAGGATTGACTGACCTTATCTATTTGACTTTATTTGAATGATTCAATTCTCCTTAAATCCAAAGCCTATTATTTCACCTCACCTATTAGAATTGATGGGCATAACTTTATCGAACAACTCGACTTGGATAATATATACATCCATTCTATTTTTACATATAACTGTTCAAAAGAAAGGATGATTTTCTTGTCTTGTACTATAGTTATGAAATTTTTGCCCTTTTCGCTTTTGTTTGACAAAAGAATTATTATTGGTCGATTTTTCAAACTTTTATAGTTGTAGAAAAATCACAATATTTTCATAACAAAAGTTTTGAGATTTTAATTGTAATTGTTTAAAATTTAAATTTTGCAACTTGTGACTTCTTAATCAACAAACTTAGGGCATATTTGTTTGAGATTTATCAAAATATTTTCTAACTTTCAAAACACAAACAAATAACCTATCATATTCTCGAATTCTACTATTCAAAATATATTAAAAAAAGCTCAAAATATCCTTCCAATTCATTTTCTACTCATTCCCCAATATTAAACTCTATTATTTTTTGTCTCCCCTACCTAATTTATATATGCACATACACAAATATTTTTAAAACATCAATTTTACTTTACCAACTCAATATAAATGTAATTAATGTGACATCTTATCTCATCCCAAAATACAAACAAATAAACAATTTTCTTCAAATTCATACTCTACCCATAACTCAAAACATAAACAAACAACCATAACATTCCCAACCCTATTTTTCAAGAACCATTTTGGCAAAAAAGTTTGACAAAAAATCTCAATTCATAAACAAACAAGGCGTTTAAGCTCTAACATACTCCTATTAAATTGTCGTCTCTACATACAAATTGATCTAGATTTGTGTCTTACAAAAATAGTTGGAAAGTAAATCATAATCCTTTATATAAAAAATATATTCTTCCAAAACACTCCTTTCTTGCAGTTTTTCCAAAAATCCCCACCCACGGGGACATAATTGTCTTTTCGCCTTTACCAATCTTGATGCATTAATACTGCATCAAGCCATTGGCTGCAAGGTGACCACAGCAAACATCCACCATTATATTCTCATAATTACTAGTTAAGCTGTTGACAGAAACAAACAAAAAGATTATGTTAAAGAACTTCTGCTTCCTCTCTGTCTCTCTCTCTCATTCACTCACACA
>JACGDI010000938.1:494336-514973 GCA_014898725.1 Jacaranda copaia | reverse complement strand
CAGAGAAATAAATACATGCATGCGGGGACACAATCTATAGAGCAATCTGAATGGTTCTTGACTAGCCTTTTTACTTAGTTTAGAACAAATTTGACTCCTCTTTTCTCTCACTAGTCAGCACCATCTGTCTCCTTGTGAAGAGCCTCTGATGTAATTGCAGCACCAGCAACTTTTTATTTCTTAATTTTATTCACTTCACATTACTAAAGCACAAGAATGCCAAACAACATCCCTTCCTCGAGCCCCTACCTCACAGCACCCTCCTCACCCCTATTACTAGTTATTTTCACCCTGTTTTGATTTTCTAGCCAGTTACTTTAGTTTACATTAGTTGGCCAAAAGGGTAAAGGAAGAGACAAGAATAACCAGCATTCTTCTTTTTCATTCTGTTGCAGAAGAAAAAGGGGTGAAAAAGAAAACAAAGTATCCTTTCCTCCTTCACAGGTTCTCTCCTCCCTTCTTCTTTGAGTGTGTGGAAACGTCTTTTTTTCTTTTAACTCCGACTTTTACTGTGTTTTTGGGTGTGTGGGAGCAGCTCCATTTTTTTTGGCAGATGCCCACTTTTATTCTTAGGAGTAGAAAATAGGAGGTGAAATGGCTGAATGGGTCGTTTTCTTTAAAGTCATTTTTGTTTCTCTGGGGGAAGAAAGACCATCTTTAACTGTCCAGATAAGAAATGGGCTGGACTATAGCTTAAATCACCTGTGAAAGGGCATTAAATCTCCTAAATCACAGTAAAAGTGAAGAAAAAATTGTATCTTGGCACAGCTTCACCACTTTTCAAGCTCCATATTTCTACAAGAAACCACCTTTCTTTATGTTTCAGACCACCTTTTAAGAGAAGAACACAAGCTCCTCGTCTAGGAGAGTGAAAAGAAACATGGGTTGTGTTGCATCAAGATTAGAAGAAGACGAGGAAGTTGTGTGCATATGCAGAGAAAGGAAACACCAACTCAAGTTAGCTGTGGAGAGAAGATATGCTCTGGCAGATGCTCATTATAGATATTGTCAATCCTTATTTGGAGCCTCAGCAGCTATAAGTCTCTTTGTTGCTCGCCATTCTTCACCCCCTTCACCATTTTTCATCACATTTCCACCACCTTCTCCACCCTCGGCCCCCAAAGAAAATGTGGTTTCAAACCCTTTGTTTCTTAAGCAAGCGCCATCTGAACCAACTAAAGAAGCCATTGCTTGTGAATCATGCAGTTCTTCTCCAAGTTCACTTTCTTCTGAGGAAGAGTGTGAGGAGAAGAATGAGAAAGAACGAGAAGAAGAACAAGTCTGTGGGTATTTTTACATGGATATGCCTCGGGCAATGGCTTCACCCCAGAGGGATTTTGGGTGGGATTTCTTTAACCCTTTTGATAGTGTGACAAGGCCAGAAATAATAAGTGCTTATAATAGAATTTCTGAGGAGGATTTAAAGGTTGTGAGAGAACAAGAAGGAATTCCAGAGCTTGAAGATGAAGAAGGGGAAAGAATGGAGGAAGAAAGTAAGGCCGTGGGGGAAAAAGAAGCACTCAATGTAGAGCAGAATGTTCATGGGGCTGAGGTTGTGACGGCAGTGGACAGTGCTAATGTAAGCCAGGAGGATCTGCCACAAAAGGGGCTGGCAGTTATAGATACTCCTGTGAGAGGGAGGGAGTTGTTGGAGGCTTTAAAAGACATTGAAGACCATTTTATCAGGGCTTATGATTCTGGCAAGGATGTTTCCAGGATGCTAGAGTGCAAGAGGGTGCATTTGCAGTCTAATCTGGAGGAAATAAAAGGTGAACTTTTTTTTAAGAATCACATTTGTATTTCTTTTTCAAATAATTATTCTTAATAGTTGCTATATATATTTAACTCTGCTAACCACCTGATGAGAGACTGTAACATAAGATATTCCATTCAATATTAAAAAGCAGCGTTTAAGGTCACTATTATGTTCAAATCTGTCACTTTGCCGTTTCTTGGCAATTTCAAATTCAATTGTCAGAATCCTTTATTTGAGAAATTCACATTTCAGTTTAATCTCTCACAACTCTTATCCCCCCTGTCTTCCAGAAGGAAATCCTTTTGGGGGCTGCACAATCTATACTATCAGGGAGAGCTTCATATACCTGTTTATAATATTGCCTATCTTGTCCACTGCTTACTCCATTAATTTATAATGCTCACCACAAATATTTTCTTCTCCCTTTCCTCTCTCAACCTTCAGTATCATATATTCCTTGGGATGTTTTCTGGGTTTCCCTCTTGAATCCTGAAAAGATTTCGTTAGCCATTAATTCAGGGTAAGCTTTTCTGGAATAACCTCTTAGCATTGAGGTTTGGTTTGTAGCAGGTCCAATAATCAACGCAGGACGACAATTTTTTTTTCATCCAAGCCAATTGAATTAGTAACCTATGCTAGAAACAGTATCCCTAGCCATTGTTTGAGAATCTAAAGAATCAGCTGTTAAAGAATCTGACTCATATCGATTGAATTGGGTGCAGAAAACTCAACAAAATTCATCCAAGCTATTACATGGCGGTCTGCTGCTTCCCGTTCATCATCATGTAAGAGCTTAGTAGCTTCTGGTTCTAAGAGCTCTTCAAGTTGGACTGAGTTTAGCAATGATCTCTTTGATGATTACGGAGGAATGGTTTCTGGTAGCCATTCACTGACACTAGAAAGACTCTATGCCTGGGAAAAAAAACTCTATGAAGAAGTCAAGGTAATAGCCATTCTTAAACTGCAGGTTTTTCTGTAGATCCACATAACTTCTCTCCAATGGCCCCCCTTATATTGAAATCAATAGAGCACAACAAAGCTAATTTGATTCATTTTCTGTAAGCTGTCTTGATTACCCACCGGATTTTAGAAAATTAAAGAACAAAAACAATAGCTTTGTTCTTACTTGTCTACTTTAGTGCTCAACTGCATATATACTTGGCTTCTCTAGGACGGAGATAGCATCCGAAGAATTTATGAAAGGAAATGCAATCAGCTTCGAAATCAAGATGCTAAAGGAGATGAAGGGCTTACAGTAGACAAAACCAGAGCAGCAGTCAAAGATTTGTACAGCAGGATCCTTGTGGCAATTCGTAGTGCTGAAACAATTTCCAACAATATTGAGAAACTGAGAGATGAAGAATTAGAGCCACAAATAAGGGAATTACTTCAAGGGTATAAATGATTAACTCAATCCCAAAAGAAGAGAAGAATGCATAATCTTGCATTTGACCCTTATTTTGTCTCTGTTTCTGTTCAATGCAGTTTGATGAGAACCTGGAAAATCATGTTGGAGTCGCACGAAATCCAGAATAAGATCATATTCGAAGTAAAAACGTATACCTGCCCGTCTTATGGAAAATTTTGCAATGAATCTCACCGGCTTGCGACACTTCAGCTTGAAGTTGAGCTTGTGAATTGGCGTTCATGTATGGCAGAGTATGTTGCAGCCCAAAAGGGTTATGTTGAAGCTCTTCATGGATGGCTGTCAAAGTTTGTTGCCCCTGAAGTTGGATTTTACTCCAGGGGACGGAATTCTGCTCCGCCATGTCGATCAAATGGCCCCCCACTCCTCACAATCTGCCATGATTGGTTAGGTTCCATGAACAAATTACCAGATAAGGCAGTTTCATATGCAATAAAAAGCTGTGCTAAGGATGTTAGAGCTTTGTGGATTCAGCAAGGAGAAGAGCAGCTGCAAAAGAGGAAAGTTGACAGTCTATCTAAAGAACTAGATAAAAAGACTTTGGCTTTCCAAAAGGCTGAAAATAGGATCTCCGAGTTCAGGCTGACGGACAAAAATACAGAGCTGGAGCATCAGGCTGAATCTTTGGTGGAGAGAAAGGACATGCTGGAGAATTTTAGAAGAGGGGTTGATTTGGAGAAGGAGAAACACCAGAACTGTATGCAAGAAACTGAGAGGATCACCTTAAATGGTTTCCAGACGGGGTTCTGCAAGGTTTTTGAGTCTATGACAGAATTCGCCAGGGCAGCTTTAAAAATGTACAATGAGCTAAGCACCATTCAGAAAGTGGAGAAAGTTGAGAAACCTGAGAAACCATCTTGTATAGAGGGTACGCACTTTGAAAATGGTAGCAGATGACATAAAATATGCTTGTCTAGATGCTTAATGTTGTAGGATTTATGTTGTGCTATTGATTGTGTCGAAGCAACTCGCTGAGACTAGGTTTATGAGCTTTGTTGTTGACATGAATATGCTAGCCACTCGTGCTCAAACGGAGAATTGATATATTGGTTTTTCTCCGAGTGTTTTCTTGTTTCGCAATTCTATTATTGCAATCAAGAAATTGTGAAGTTGTACTCAACCCACTCCATGTTAATACAAAGGCAACCAACCATCTCAATTGATCTAATCCAAAACTCCGCAAACTGAGGCATCAAATTTGACCCAGCGCGACCCCTCTTGTGGTGGTGGATGGCAAACTAGATACATCTTATAGGGAACATCTTCAGTCTGATACACTTTGATAGAATTGCAATAAAAAGTTCACTTTCAGTCTAATACACTCACAACCGATATTGAAAACCGTGAGAGACTTCGAAGGGTGTCATTACATTGGTCGCCCTTCCCGTACCTTCTTAATTATAACACGGACACACACACACGGACAGAGGCAGCAGACTCTATTTCTGCCAACTATAGGAATGGATGGGTGAACACATCGCCCAACATGAATCCATGCATCAGCTGCATGAGCTCATCAGCATTTGTACTTGTTTATTTTACATAAAAAAGTTGCTCTTAAAAGATACACTGATGAAAACAAAGATGACAACATCAAAGAATGAGCGAATGAGTGAATACCCAACGTCGAACAGAGATGGCAATTCAAAGAATGATCAAACAGTGATCACGTGCACAGCATTTGAAAGAAAATGTATTTACTGGCGTAGGTTCTAAAACATTACATTTGTACAATGTATGCATAAATACACATCCTACATAAGCATTTGCTAGGCTTTTGCCATGGAATAAAGTAGGACTCCCAGACTTGAGTGCTACAATTTATCCTTATTCTATCGCAAGTATAAGGAGATTAAAAATTGTGAGAAGAGAATAAATTCGCTCACGACAGTAGCTGGATCGTGAATTCCCATAAATGGGACAATGTCAACCTGCAACCAACTCTCTACTGCTGAGCCCACCACTGCACCAGCCACAAGCCCTCCAATTGTTATGACAGTTGCCTTCCCTGCAGAAGTAACACTCTTGTCATTTCTAGTCAGCCAGATATACCAATGGTAAAAAGTTAATTCAAGTTCTTGTGCGAGGAAACAGCAATCATAATAGGATATTCTTTCCAACATTTCATGAAAGTTCATTCTTACCTAATTTAACGTTTTTCTTAGTCATAAAGTATAGGGATGCCCCAAAACTAGTGGCTAAAATAAGGCCAGGAACATCAGCACCAGCATAGGGTACTGTAGAAGATGCTGAGGCTCCATTTACATAGGTTAAGACCATTAGAGCTCCATACACCCCAGCTTGCACGCCTAACTCAGTAGTCGATGGTGCTTCCACTGAGATGGGTGAGTGTTTGGCAGATGTCTGCAGCCATTTGGGCATTGATCCCATCTTAGGAGCATTTACAGGTTTAACATCAGCATAACGAATGCTACTATTTACAACTTTCCCTGCTCTCCGTTGTGATAGGCTCTTCATAAGCAGCATATCATATGCAGCCTCTACCTGTATATGATAAGCCATATTAATGCAAGTATGCAATAACAAAGCAAAAGAAAATGGCTGCACCATTGATGCCCTCACAATAATCAAGAAGATAAACATTCAAGATCAGATTTGCTGCTGGGTAAGCGAAAAGCCACAAGGCAGAGCTGTTCTACAAAAAAGTTAGATACTTCATGGGATATTTAACTTGAACTTGTATGGTTGCTCCATGTTGTAGTGGGTGCCTTTATAGTTTCTAGCTTCTGCCCATCAACAGATACCCACATGCAGGCATACACAAGAAGCATCTAATAAATACTCTACCTAGTATTTTATTTATTTATTGGTGGATTTTCTTTTTTTTGGAAAGGGAAGGGGTACGAGTGGGGCTGAGTAGGGCATGTTTCTTTATAGAGGATCAGACCATCATTTTCATGTAGATTACTTGGCAAGAGTATCTGTCGTCCCTATAGTTCTTTTGACAGCCAAGTGACATACAATACAACTTCAGTCCTGCTTCGTAACTAAAAGATGCCTATTTTAGCCCTCTGACATCAAAATGGAAAAGAAATTTCAGTTTTTTACTTTAGAAAACAAAAATAACGAATTTGCTAATCCTCATCCATGCCACTAGTTGGAACTTGGAAAATGAGGCCATCTTTTCTTCTCATTTTCACGTATCCATGTGCTTTATTTTTCCCCTTTCTTTCCAATCTTCCAGACCAAAAACAGATTTCTCTTTCCCCTTTCACAAAAAATCTACTTCCACAAGGCACCAAATAAACACCAATAACTGGACCTCTAGTGTCTTAGTCCAGAAAAACAACAAGAACTTCTTCAAATGCCCTAAAATATTGTCACATTGAACCTTAGCAGGAGTTAGACTTCCAGGGAGATCAAAGATTCACAAACGCAATAATCTCTATTGTGAGAGTCAGTGGAGGTGTGCTCTTAGGTTCTGGTATTACAGTGGATTGACGGTAGTGGAGACAAGCAAACAATCGTGAATTTGGCAATAGTCTGGTTGTTGATGGTTTATCTTGATGGGCAAGAAACCATTGCAAGTGTCTTTATGCTAGAATCCAAATTCGTCAAACCTCACTAATCTGCTATGCTGACAGTCCTCACTAATCTGTTATCGAACTACAGCCTACAGGTAGATCCATCAATAGTTCCTATTGATCGTTTGCCACGTAGAACAGAAAGCACCAATTGTAACTTTTTGATACAATCATCTATTTAGGTATGAATATATAAACTGTTACACCCATTCCACCCCTCAGAATTGTCTGGTGCAAAATATCTATCATGTGCTTGGAGTTTTGGTCCCTCTTTCCAGGATAAATTTTGGTGAAAGACAACAGAGAAATGTAATCAAGCATACTTTTTTAGCTGTCTATGTTGCTTGAATGGAGAAATATGAATGCAGAAACAGCTCACCAAACGGGCCAATGCAATTATAGTGATTCTGGCACAGTACGGTTTGTTCTACCCAAAATTTGTTAAATAAACAATCACCAAACAAAAGCCAGCAAAAATTTCAAGAATAAGAAGGAAAGATTAAAGCTTTGTTTTACCTATTTTTACAAGTTTTCAGAAGCAAAACAAGCCCTACAAACATACTAACATTTAAGCTGAGCTTTGGATTAGAAATCAACATTAAGCAATAATTTTCCAATTACAAGAAAACTAAAAAAATCAAGAAAAATACAATCTACCGCCCTGAATTCAAAGAACACAACAATAGCAATCCAAGGCTTTATTTATTATGCACATATGCTATTTAAAATTTTGAAGACTAGATACGTTCCAGCTTTTCACACACGCATCCGTAAAGCAACTGGCTTTAGCAGAACCCATTCAGTCACGAACACTGAAATGCAAATTAAAACATCCTATATCCATTAATCGGCCAAAGACCCAATTCTAAAACACCATAGAGGGTAAACAATCATTTCCAAAAATTAGGAAAACAGAAAAAGAGGAAGGACCTGAGAAATTGTTTCTTCGTCATCTTTGCAAGAAGCGATGATTGAATTCTTTGCTCGGAGAATATCGTCGAAAGATGCACCCTCAGATACGCCCAGAACTTTGAGGGCATTCTCCACCGACATCTCGAACGGCGCAGAGTCATCAGCTCGCGAGCCGGCTTGCGGCGGTGCTGCTAATACGCGGCGGTGGAACAGCACGGCCCATGGACCTCGGCGGTCCGAGCTGAGCACCTTAACTATCAGACCTGTGCCGGGCCGTCGGAAGGCGGTTGACCTGGGCCAGTCGGAACGGGCGATGGCGCGGTTGGGTCGGACGCAAAGAGCTGTGGCCATAAGCTAGTGCGTGCAAAGAATGCAACGGGTGGAGGCAACAGAGATTTCTTCTGGGGGTATTCTCATTATTATCGGTGAAGTAGTGTGGAAGGAAAGGAGATGACGTGGCGTTCCTTGGAAGTAAGCATATTTCTTTGTGTGGGGAATTTGGAATTCTGGACTGGAGGAAGGGAAAATATTTTTATGTTTTTATAATTTTAGAGAAATATCACTATTTTCATTTTCATTTGTTCTTGATCCTTTTTGTGTAGCCTCCTAAGTCCTAAGTCACAACTAAAATAACAATAACCTTACATCTTAACTCTATATAAACATGAGTTTTCAAACATTTCAAGATAAAAAATTTAGGTTATATTTGGTTATATTTTTCCAAAATAAAATTATTTTAAGATAAATTATTTTGGGAGAATGTAATTAAATATGTGCCTTTTTTGCTTTCCTTTTCTCTTAAAATGAATTTCTAAAATGATTAAATTGTTCTTGTAATTTAACTGACAAATGATTAAAAATTCTACATTCTTTACATCATAATCATTACTAATCACATATATATATTTATATATCATAATAAAAAATACTATTAAAATCCATTTACACTCTCAAAATCCAACAAAAAGGCATTGATTTGACTGCCACAGTAAAATTTGTCTTCTCCCAAAACATAAAGAAGCATACATCACATTCTCCAATATAAATTTCACAATCTTAACCTCACTCCCAAGACTTATTCTCCCGAAACACATAATTTGTAAACAAATATTACTTTAATAATTTAAAAAACACTCTTAATTTTATTTTTATGTATTAAGTCATGTCCATGTAAATAGTTCCTAGGTTTTGGCTTTATTTGGTACTGTTTTCCTAAAACAACATTATTTTGAAAAAATATATATAATTTTATCTTGTCTCCAAAATACACATTCTCATCTATATTATATTTATTATTTTAACATTAAAAAGATTACACAATTCCATTTTCATTCAAAAAAATCTAACAAAAAAATATTAATTTGATTGTTATGATAAAACAATGTCTCCTCCCAAAATACAAATAAACATACCAAAAAATAACAACGTCATCTCCCAAAACACAAATAAATATATTAAAAAATAATTTTTACATTTTTCAATAATTTATACTTTCAGAATATATAATAAAATTAAACAAAAAATATAACTAGTCGTTTCCTTTGATTTTCAAGAGACAAGAATGTATGGTTAATGTAATAGATTGAAATTAGTAATTTTTGCAACGGTTTTTTACCCGTATTCAAAAAATCAGACCATTCATTAAACCGAAAAATTTATCGATTTACGGTTCTCTGGTTCAACCGTCAATTAGATCGTAATTGAACCGCAATTGAACTGTGATGTCATAATTATAAAATATATATATTTATATTATATATATTACTTAAAAATTAATAAAATACTAAAATATAAAATATAAAGAACTTAAAGGATATTGCCCAATATTACAACCCAAATTCCACTATTTATATTATAAATTATCTCAATAATTTAAATATATCAAGTGTAAAGTTTAAAATTGAGAGTATATAAGTTAATTCTAAATTCTAAACTCTAAATTAAAGCTAATTTTTTACTTTTAGATAGTTTGTGAGGTATACCTTAACTTTCAAACTTTATATTTAGACCAAAAAATAATTTTATTAAAAATTAAATAAAAGAACCAGTTCGATTCAATTGAACCGTGAATAATTCAATGGTCCGATTGACCGATTTGAAAGATCTTTATAAAATATGATTTTTTTATTTTTTAAAAAAATCGGATCGATTCACTTACCGATTGACAGTTCAATTAGTGGATTCAATTTGGTTTGTTAAACTGTGCTTTTTACTATTCTTGAAAAATCAGACACTTACTCGAGCAGTATCTGATATTTTCTTGAATTTTTGTGGCTGTAGGTGGGTCACTCACTATTTTGTTTTTCCCACTTCAAACAAAGAAGTGGTATTGAAAGCCCACAAAAAATATAGACCTCTCAGGATTGCCAAGTGGGCGCACAAGAGTTGCTGGATTTTTTTTTATCAGAATTCTGGCCGGGCCTCAGCGCAAATCTTGGTTGAAAAGCCCGGGATGACTTAAATAGTTGTTAAAAACCGTTTATCATTTCTGTTCCATTTTCCCCCAAGAAAGCCTCTGCGTAGAGCAAAGCAGAAGAAAAATGTTGGCCTGTTGGAAGGCCCGGCCCGTTTTTTCAAATGGTAATAGTGATTTCAGACGTGGGTTTTGTTGCAGAGCAGAGGATGAAACAGTACATCTTACCGAACGGCTGAACAAGAAGAAGGTTGTTGTTGTGGGTTCGGGCTGGGCTGGACTTGGTGCTGCCCATCACCTCTGCAAACAAGTACTCTCTGTTTTTTTTAGGTGGTAAAATATTTGCTCTTTTTTTAATCAGGGTATTCAATTATGGAGTTTGGTTTCAGGGATTTGATGTTACTGTTCTTGAAGGTGGATATGAAATTGGCCCCAAAACTAAGTCCCTTAGTCCTGATGATGCTGGTATTCGTGGTAAGTAGTAATGTTCTTGCCTTTCAGCATATCTTGATTTTACAAGGGCTTAAAAGATTAGACTTTCCTGCTGTTGTTGTTGTCTGATTATTGTATTTGTCCGGGCCAAGAAATAATGATCCTAGGACTGTTTTTAATCCACCTCTTTCATAAACTGCAAGAATTTCATAATTTTTCTCATTCTCTGCTAATTCTATAGTACAATTCACAATGGTTTTAGGTTTCTGGTATCCCTATCGAAATATATTTAACCTGGTTGATGAGCTTGGCGTTGAACCCTTTACAAAATGGACAAAATCCGCGCAATACTCAGAAGAGGGTCTGGAGGTAACCCTTCATTTGATACAGCTAAAGCCTAAAAGGTTAGTACAATGATCTCCATTGGGTTCCATTTTTCAGGTTGAGTTTCCAATATTCCAAAACTCACCAGAGCTGCCAACTCCATTTGGGACATTATTCAACACCCAGGCATGTCTCTCATGGAACATATGTAACTTATTTAAGACTTAAGCCTGAAATTTGGATAAACTTAATGAAATTACCTCACCATTGTAGTTTGCCCGACTTCCTTTTATTGATCGGTTGACTTCACTTCCTCTGATGGCTGCAGGTACATTTTCTCAAGATTCAAATGAAATCTTTCCTCTAAAGGATTAATTCTTGAATATAAGTTTTCAGTTCCTCATCCTAAACTACTTCTGTTTGCACTTGCAGTGATTGATTTTGACAACACTGACACTGCATGGAGAAAATATGATCCTAGTAAGAAAGAGATCCACATTATTATGATCTTTTTCCCCATATTTTCTATTTTCTCCAAGTGGATAAATTTGGGTAAACTTTTTCAAGTACTTGAACTGTTTTAGTCACTGCAAGGGAGATGTTGAAACAATTTGGATGCTCGGAGATGCTCTACCGGAATGTTTTTGATCCATTGCTTCAAGTGGGATTGTTTGCTCCTGCAGAACAATCTAGTGCTGCTGCAGCTCTAGGAATGCTATATTATTTCGTCCTAGCAAACCAGGTTTGCCAAAACTAAGGATTTTTCATTCTAAAATTGCTCTTTTGCCTGAATCTTGGAGTCAATGTTTTAGATTATATGATCACCTACACGGAGTACACGGTTTCTTGGATTGGTGCAGAAGCATTTTGATTTAGCCTTGTGTCGTGGGACGATCAGAGAGAAAATTTTCCAGCCGTGGATAGAATCGCTCAAAACTCAAGGTTGCAGATTTCTGGAGGGTAGAAAAGTAACAGATTTTGTGCTTAATGAGGAAACAGGCTGTATTTCTGAAGTTATATGTGAGAAAGAGAGTTTTAAGGCAGAGGCCTTCATATTGGCTGTTGGAATCTCTACCTTGCAGGAAATTATCCAGGACAGGTATATTCTACAGGACATCCATCTCAACTTAGGACTTTTTTTCATTTAGGCTTTAGTTGTAACTGGCAGTTGTGCTTTTTTAGTGCAGCATTATGTGCAAGAGAAGAGTTTCTGAAGATTATGAAATTGAACAGCACAGATTTGCTTACTGTTAAGCTTTGGCTTGACAGAAAGGTATTCCAGATAGAACTTTTTTCATTGTTCTCTTAGTCTAGTAGAATGAAAATTATTATATTATTTTATTCAAGCCGGGAGATCAATTTGAAAATTTGAAAGTTCTTATGTTCATCTTTGAGCCCATACGACCTAGATAGGATTTTGAGATAACCCACTTATACTCTTGGTTAGTTTAGGTAAAGTTTTGACAAAAAACAAACATGACCTACTGGGATGGGCCTCTACGGCCTCTTAGGGGCTGTTTGGTTTTATTTCCATTTTCAATTTTCATTTCCATCATTTCTAAAATGGTGATAATTAGTTATGTGATGTGATGTGAAAATGAAAATGTATTTGGATGAAATGTTTGGAAATGTAATGATTATGTTGGTTTTAATAAGTTGTAGGTGGAGAGAAATAGAAATAATGGAATAAAGAGAGAAGATATATAGGTTACTAGGAGAATATATATAAATTGTTGTAGAATGTGTTTTTAAAATGAAAATGAAAATTATGTTTGGTAAAAATTTCTAAAAAGTGATGATTTCCATTTCTAGAATAGTAGAAAATGGAAAAAAGTGGGTTTGGAAATAAAACCAAGCACCCTCTAAGATAGCCACCAAGCCTAATGGACCCAGCACACTAATGATTCAGTCAGTATATACTAGCAATCATAGTAAAAAAAATGCATGAATGATTAACTCAAGTCTCTCAAAGCAAGCGCGTTGACTACATTTTCGAAAAGATCTTCAGATCCAAATTCCAACAATATCTAATTCATCCCACAATGATTTTACAGGTTAATGTTCCATATCCATGCAACGTTGCATCTGGATTCGACGATGCTTGTGCTTGGACATTTTTTGACTTGAGTGCGATATATGATGAATATAAAGACAGTACATCAACAATTGTCCAAGCTGATTTTGTAAGAATAACAAATGTTCCTCCATTTTCTTCCCTCCATTCTTAGTGTCCCATAGCTCTAATGCATGTTTCTTTGACAATTAAGTGCAGTATAATGCCAACGAGTTCTTGCCTCTTAAGGATGAGAAAATTGTCGAAAAAGTGATGTCTTGGCTTGCAAGGTGTATCAAGGACTTTGCAAATGCAACTGTGATTGATAAAGAAATTGGAAGATTTCCAAAATTCTACACTCATTTTTTTCCAGGTAAACTTTTTCTGCCCCCTTCATAGTTCATTCACGGTTTAGATCCTCTATTCCAATTTATGTTTTATCTTCTATTCTACTACATGGATATATGACACGTATAGTAAATATTTCTTTATAAAAATAATTAATTGAGAATTAAATACACTTTACATATATACAGTACATTGCAATAGGAGATAAAATACGAAATGGAATAGAAGATCTAAGGTGCTTCATTTAAGCCATGAATTTGTTCTCTCTTTAAGTTTTTCTATCTTCTCTTTATGATTCGTTCTCAAGGTTCCTATAAGTATATGATGCGAGGATCCACATCTTTTCCTAATTTGTATATGGCTGGAGATTGGATAGTAAATCGTCACGGTTCATGGTCACAGGTACTATCCTAAGCTTCTATTGAGATATTTACTCTATGTTTGGACCTGTTTGATTTTATTTTGGTTCTTATTTTTCATTTCTATCATTTTTAAAATTTGAGAAGTTAGATAGTATAAAAATGAGTTGAAAATGAATTTGTATTTGAATAGATTGTTGGAAATATGATGATTATATTGTGTTTAGTAGGTTGTAAGTGGAGGGAGATGGAGTTAAAATATAGGGATTATTGGAGAATGTAATGAAAATATATTGGGTGAAAATGTGCGTAAAGTAATGTGTTTTCATTTTCAAATAATAAAAACTGTGAAAATGGAACTTGAGAATCGAAACAAACGGGGCATTAGCTTTTAACATGAAAAATACAAAGAAATTTTTTTTACGCACTTGAAATTCATGCAACTCTATACTTTAATAATTGCACTTTTGCATTTTTTTTCTTCCCTTTTTCCTCACTATTTTTCGATTTAGATCATTTATTTTAATTTATATTCCATCTCCTCCTACTTCATTTCATGAATATAAGACATGTGTATTAAATATTTCCTTACAAAAATAATTAATTGAAAATCATATACACTTGACATATATACATCAAATTGAAATATGAAATGAAACACGAAATGGAATAGAGAATTCAAAATGTTTTCCAATTTAGATCTAAACATAGCATTCTATTTTAAATTCTCTATTTCAATTCATCGGCTTTTACTTTTAACAGGAGAAGTCCTATGTGAGTGGACTTGAGGCAGCCAATAGAGCTGTGGATTTTCTAGAAGAAGGAGCTCTTGCTAGAATAATACCGGTCCAGGAAGATGAACCGCACATCCAATCACTGAGGAGCCTGAATAGAAGCCTTTATGACATTAGAGCCCAACTTCCATGGTCCAACTATTTTCTGCAGTAATCCTCCCTCCTTTTTCTCATTTTCTTGCAAGTCCATTTGGATATGGAACTTTTTAGGGGTCGTTTGGTTTTGTTTTTTGGAGGTATTTTTGTTTTTTGATGAAAAGAATAGTGAAAAGTTAGTTATAAGTGTGATTTTAAAAATGAAATATTAGTTTAGATGTTTTGTTTAAAATAAAATGATTATATAGGGTTGAAAATGAGTTGTATTTGGATATTGTTGTGTTTTTGTATTAAAAGTTGTGTAAATAATAGTAGGAGAAAATAAAATATGAAAATGGAGAGAGAGTGTTAATGTGTATTTGAAAAATATGCTGAAAGTGAAAATATATGTGAAAATAGAAAAAAAGTTGATAGTTTATAAAAATAAAAGAGAATAAAAAATGTTTGTGAAAAAGGATTTTGAAAACAAAACCACATGGGCATTTAGTGCTCGTTTGGTTTCATTTTCTATAACCATTTTCATTTTGTAGTGAAAATATATAGTAAAAAATTAGTTAAAAAATGTATTTTTGAAAATAGAGTTGTGTTTGGATGTGTTGTTTAGAATTGCATGTTTATATAATTGTGAAAATGAGATATATTTTGATGTTGGGTGTTTCTGAATTAAAAATTGTATATTTTTTGAATTTGAATTGATAATGTGATGGGTAATTATTTTAAAAAATAATATTATAATTTGAGTTTGAAATTTATAACATTTTTATTGTGAATGTTGTTTAAAAAGTACTGAGAAAATGAAAAAGTAAATATAGATAATAATGGTGGGGATGGAGGAATATGTATGAAAATGGAAAGAGAATATAAAGAGGAATATTTTGAAAATGAAAATATATGAGAAAATAATATAAAAACTAATAATTTTTTATTTTTATTTTCATCGTAAAACAAAAATGGGGTTCGAAAATAAAAACAAATGGACACTTATTCTCCAAAATAAGGTTGTAGAAGTTGATAATTTTATACATTTGCCACGCGCTCCATCTTTTTTTGGACCTATTCCCCAAACTCTTTATTCCGTTCATAAACTTTTTCACTAACTTTTTAGAAGAAATATTCTTGTTTTTGTCCTTGTCCTCTTTCTATCCAAACCATCGTAAAATTCGCATCTCAGTTAGTTATAGATCAAATTCGAATTAATAGGGCATTATTTTTATTAGTTGGATTGCAGGGTAATGATTATTTTACGAGTGGAATTTTTTATTTAATTTTAGATTGATTCTTAAAAAAAATAAAAAAATACTGACTACTTCATACATACTTCATTTGATTCGGAAAATATAATTGAGTTACGATCTTGTGGTTGAATTTGTTTGAGATGAAAGTTAAAAGGTAAAAATTTTAAGAATCTTAACTTTTTTGAGATAAAGGTACGAGGACATTTTCATTTTTGAGGATACATCTTATTTTGAAATATTTAAAAAATAAATAAAAAAGAATAATTTAAAGCAGAAGTAAGTTGTATATAATCACAAATTTTAATATGAAATGTTTAGGTGCTATTTGTTTTCAATATACAAACAAACATTTCTCTCGAAGTACAACTTTTTCTCCAAAATATTATTAAAATTCTAATTATTTCAAGTCATTACATATATAAGAAATTATATATTTATGTTTTTCAATCATTATTTTAATATAAATATATAATTTTCAATTTTATATCATTCCTTTGCTTTGTGGAAAGAGCCAATCAAAGAATTTTATTATATCACTTCTAAGCATTCTATTTCATTTGATATTTGCCATGCACCACCTATGTCCGCGTTCCCAAAGGTATCCCTCTCTTTCAAGAGAATTCGCAGCATGTCAAGCCCTGGTAAGGTTCTTTCGAGAGTTGACAATTGCCACGAACAAACATATTAATGACGAGGAAGGCATTTTTATTATACTACTAATACTTGTACTTGCTCGCCTATTTTGCCCAAACCTGACTGATGATGCAATATCATTATAAACCAATGATACTTCAATGTTTTTGCAAAGTAATATATTCCGATTCTATTGTATTGTTTACAACACTTTAATGCAAAGTTCACTACATCATTACTCATAGTACAAACATCAACTTCGCCACGTAAAAGAGAATTCAATATCCTAATTCCATTTGTACTATTTCAATTTAGCATGCAATGTGAAAACGAATTCACTTCTATGCACTTTTACTTTATCTTAATCAAATTTATTTTTGTTCCAATGAAAGCAAATGAGATTGATAAATAAATTCATTATACCTCTAGTTTAGTCATGTTTAGAGTTATCAACTTCCAGCCTAAGTGGCACCAGTCTCATCTTATTAGATGGGAGGTCTTGTGTTCGACCCCATATGGTTTATTTTTTGATTGTTTGATTTGAGACTATAAAATATCTTAATTTGTTGATCGAATGTTATATTCATCAATTGTAATATTCTTTCTAAAAAAAATGACTATTAAATTAAAAAAAATAACTCTTTTTGAGACTTCCACCAATATATTCAAACTTGCTATTGTTACTGTCAACTGTTGAGTCTCAATTCAACAATTTTAATTCAATTTTTTTTTTGGAACACTTGTCAAATGTGCTATTTGTTAGGCTTCTCTAGGGGTGTTCATTAGATTGAATTTATCCGATTAACTTGATTGCCCAAATCAAACCAACTTAATTGATTCGAATGGGATCGGGTAATTGGGTTTTATAGGATAAAACTTGATCAAAATCAATTAAGTTGGTTTGGTTCGGGTAATCGAGTTAATCGGATAAAATCTGATCAAAATCAATTGATAATTGGATTGAACTTGAATTCAACTTTTGCATACCTGACTACTTGATTAAAAATTAAAATATAATATATATGTTTAAATGGTCGTATAGTACACTAGTTTCAATATTTTGGTCATATAGTACATTTACTAGTTTCAATATTTTACCTACTTAAATTTGATTTTTTAATTATTTCATTAATTGAAATGTAATATATAATCAAAATAATATCTAATTTTTAAAAAAGTAAAATAAAAAATAAAATTGAATAGGTATACCTGACTGCCCAACTTGATATAAATTGGATTGATTTGGTTCGGGTCTATAGATCTAATTCCATAAAACCTGATCCAACCCAACCTAATTAAATTTAATTAGTTTGGATCAATTTTCTTATAAACCCAATCCAACTCAACTTGTAAACACTCACAGACTTCTCTTGATGGACCGACCCTTAAAATTGACTTATAATATATATAAGTATCATTCATATATGGCCTTCCCCTTCGCTGAGCTTAGTTATGTAGACCTGTGATCCTAGCAGGCGCAACTCCGATCGAAATAACCTCGATTACACCAATTCTAATCCCAGATGAGGGGTGGGTTCGAGGCTGCATAGAATACTCAAATCAGTTTGGAGATGATTCTCTCTCGAAAAAAAAAGAAAAAAATATATATAAAACCTTCCCCTCTTTAATCTTTAAAGTTTTTATTATATTTATTATCATTAAAATTCGCATATAGATCACTTTGCCAAGCATTTTTAATTCTTCAGAAAATTGTAACAAAATATTTTTATGAAATCACATAATCGAACATAAGTTAAAGTTTTTCACAATTTAGTTAGTTATTCATAATTCAATGGAGAATGTTATGCTACTAATTAAAGGAAATTACGTAAAAGGGTCACTCTAAATCTGATCTTAATCATACCCGAAATTCCAATTCTAATACTTAATTAATGCATTATGCAAGATAAGATAATAAACCCCTCCCCGAAAAAGAATATGCGATGTGGCTGTCCTGTCAAAGTGGGTCCCAACCAGCCAAGCATCATACGTGTCCACTTATCCCACACCAGATTTGGACCAATACGCCCCATTCTGCTCCTCACACCTGTTTTGATAATCAAGATTAATTTGACCAAAGTTATATAGGTAATATTTATTTACAAATTATGTATTTTAAATTATATATTTTGGAATATTGCGTTTTGGGAATGAAATTAAATAAAATTATTTTGAAAAAAATTGATATGTTTATTTATATTTTGGGAGAAAATAAATTTTACTATAATAGTCAAATCAATATATTTTTATTATTTTAGAATGAGACAAATTCTATTGTAACAGTTAAATTAATGTCTTTTATTAGATTTTGAGGGTGTAAATGGAATTTAGTAGTATTTTTTATTATGATATAGTAATAAAATATTGTGATATGTAAATATATGTATATGTTGTGGTAATAATTGTAATGTAAAGAATATGAAATTTTTAGTCATTTTCTAATTAAATTGCAAGGACAATCTGATTATTTTAATAACCATTTTGGAAAAAATGAAGACATATGTTTGGTTATATTCTCACAGAACAATTTTGTTTTTGGAGAATGTAACCAAACATAACCATAGGCTTTGTTTGGTTATGTTTCCCTAGAACAACTTTGTTTTTGGGGTAACATAACAAAATAATCTCTATTTTTTTTTCAAAATGCAAATTCTCTCAATATACATATATATATATATATATATTATATGTTATATATATTTTATTATTATTCTAATATTAAAAATATCACTTCATTTCATTTTCACCCACAAAAATCTTACAAAAAAAATTAAACAAATATCAAAAAATAAATTTCACATTCTCTAATAATTTATTCTCCCAAAACACATAAAAAAATCAAACAAAAAATATAACCAAACACTACCATAATTGTTTTATGAAATTACATTACCCAAACCCTACCATTTTCACACCAATGATGCACACCATAAATTTAATGACCTATAACACGTATATATTTCACAATGCGTGACATTTAGACACATACATAGTCGAGTGGTTTGTGGTTCAATTGTATTAGTCTTCTTTATTATGTAGGAGGTTAATAGTTTAAATTCGAATGGGCTCATTATATGCACAAAAAATATATAGTTCGTACTTCAATTTAATTAATTCAATTTTAATTATAAGATAATATTATTTTATTGAAAATATAATTTAAAAAAAAAAGACACACGCACATGTATCTTTCTGTTAAAACATTTTATAATTTTTATTAAAAGTTTTTTTAAGCATGTTTGATAAAATAATTTTCTAAAATTTGTAAAATATCAATAATTTTAAAATTTATTCAATTAGTTAATCGAGTTTGTTCGAATCTTGCTGAGAAATTATTTATTCTTCTTCTTCTTCTGTTTTTTTTTTGTTCCCTAAGTACTCGAATAATCCTACAAGACTTTAAAAGTTCATTATTCAAAAGTTTTACGAAAAATATTGTGATTTTGTATACTTTTAAATATTTTGAAAAAAATTTATAAATTTATCTAAATATTTTTTAATTTATTATTTAGGCTTTTTAAGCCAACGACCTAGTACAGTTATAAACTATTTTTAAATTTTTATTAAATTATGGATTAATATTTCCTTTCATTATGCACGTGTCATAAAATTATTAGTTATAATCAATAAATTGAAGAATAATTATTCATATCATTGATATAAAAACCGTAATTCCATCATCATGAAATATATTATTTTTACTATTTAAGACGTCTCTAAACAAGATGCTCTCTCTTAATTTATTTTTTCCTCATTCAAAAATAACATTTTAACATCACTAAATTTTAATTATTATTTAAAAAATAATATAAAATAAAAAAATTAATTATTTTCTTAAATGCCTTTAAACTAAGGTGTAATTATAGTATAATATCTCACATAATATGAAAAATTAAGAGTTCAAATTCAAACAAATTCATGATATATGTGGATAAATTAAAAAAAAGGTGTCACTATATTACAATCCATTTAAATTTTACTTTAAATACGCCCTATAACTATGGCAAGTCCTAACCGTAAATAAAAATGTCATCGTTTCGTGTTATCGTGACTTGATTGAAAATACGTACAAAACATTGTTTGTATGCTAAAAACACGTAAAGTGGAATTATTTTATCCCAACCATCAGATCTCAGTTTCGTTTTGCTGTTCGTCAATCTGATCTCTTTCTCCAACTGCCCGCCCTCTCCCTCTCGCTTTCTCTCTCGGGTTGGAAAACACAGGAAAAAAGGTACGTATCTTTCTAGATCCAATTCCAGAATCTTCAGTTTCAATAATTTGGACTTTGTTTGATTTTTGGTCACGCTTAGT
>JACGDI010000938.1:444376-475216 GCA_014898725.1 Jacaranda copaia | reverse complement strand
CATGAAAAGTCAATTTAGAAACAGACAAGATAGATATGAGTACAAAGTTATGGATTATGCACTAAGTATCATTAATTAAACCTCATAATCACATTTTATATTCTTAGGGTTAGTTTGACTGAATTTTTAAATTTATTAATCATGTAATAATTTATATAATTTTTTATTATTTTGATATTATTTGATTTGCGTGATAAATAAACTCATTAGTAGTGGCTTGTTAATTTATTATAAAAATTGCATATAAAAACACAATCTTTGAATATTGTATGAGTTTGAATATTTATTATCACTCTAATTAAGAAAAATAAAATAAAATAAAAATATTGTATTCTATCTTTTCGTTTCAATTAAATTAGACCTATTTTTTATAACTCGACACTTGTCAGGTGGTAATAATTGTAGATTTATATTGGTTTTAATTTTAAAAAAATTAAGGCACGTGGCGTATAGGTATAGTCAAGTATCTAAAATACAAAATTAGTGTCTTTTATTGGATAAAAGACCATTCATCTTGAAAACGATCATTTCTTGCCTGACCTTTTCTTCTCTAATGCAACACATTTATTCACAGAATTTATGGCTATTAATACAAACCACTCATTCTAAAATAGCCCATTTCCATCTAGAACGAGGATTGAATGTTCAAAATATCGGATTGTTAATTGAATTTAATAATTTATTGATTCACGATTTACTAATTTGATCAGCAGTAATTGAATCACGATGTAATAATTATATAATATATATTTATATTATATATATTATTTAAAAATTAATAAAAATGTCAAAATACAAAACATAAAAGCTTAAATGACATTGTCTAACTTCACAATCTAAATTTCACAATTTATATTATAAATAAACACCACATTTTAAAAACTTGAAATCTAAAGTTTAAACGCATCAATAATTTAGTAATATTGGAGCAACTTCTCCTCGCCTTAATTTTAGATAGTTCATGGAGGTATACTTTAACCTTAAAACTTTGTACTTAGACAAAAAAATATATATATTAATTTTGTTAAGAATTGAATGGAAAAAATCAGTTCGTTTCAATTAAACCATGAATGGTTCGCCGATTTAAATAGTCCAATTGCCGGTCTGAACAGTTTTAACAAAATAAAACACTTTTTTGAATTTTTCGATTTTTTAAAAAAATCGAACCAATTCAAAGGCCGGTCCACAGTCCCACTGGCGGGTTCGGTCTAGTTTTCTAAACCATGGGAGGATCTGAATTACAATACTACAGCTCTGATTTGTCAGTTTCATAATTGAAAAAACTTTATGCGAGTGAATTTATACACAAATAAGCAATATTTGAAGTTTAATATAGCTGCGAGATGCCTCTGCCCCTTCTCGGCGTCTCGAGAGCCCACCGCCAAATACCCTATTTGTAGGCTTTCTTCCCACTTAAGAGAGACCCCTGATTCCAGAAAGCTCACAGAGAAGAAACGGCATTGTATATAACTGAAGAAGGGAACCTCTCTCGGAGAGCATATGCAATGGTGGAAGTCTACTAGCTTTATCAATCTCTAATCTAATAGACAGCTAAAATTTACCCAATATGTCACTGTGGCAAAACAATCACCAGTAATCTCCACAAGAACAGTGCCCATTCTTGAAATGATGATATATTTTTGAATCTCCTACAACTATCTCTCTGTTTGTAATCTCTGAGATCTTCTTAGCAGCACTATGGCAATCTTCACAGATTCTTACATTCTTTCTGATAAGCACAGGCTCCCCAACTGATGTCCCAATCAACCCAAAACAAATAGCCAATCTCACACTGTGGCACATGGGAGAATTGCCTCTTGTTTTTAGTAGTTCTGGTGGTTTGAATTTAGAGACACCATAAACATGCAGGTTTTCACCTAACTTTCTTAAAAGAATATCTAGAACTTCATAGATAATGTTATGCTCAGCTTGTGATCTATCATGATTGCTGAACTTGTAAGTTTTACCATTGCACTCAACCATGCTGCGTCCAGTGGTTCTCTTCAATCCACGTTTCTTCATCAAACGATTGATATTCTCCACACCGTCGCATCTGCCAACTTCAGCATACATGTTAGAGAGCAAAACATAGCATCCAGTGTTATCATTATCTAAAGAGAAAATGCGATTTGCAGCCATCTCAGCCAGTTCGATGTTTCTGTGATGCCGACTGGCAGCCAGTAGAGATCCCCATATCCGAGGAGTTGGAGCCAAAGGCATTTCCTCTATAAAGCTTTTAGCACGGTCAAGATCACCAGCACGGCCCAACAAATCAAGCATGCATCCATAATGTTCTATTCCTGGATCAAGTCCATAATCTCTCGTCATTAAATCAAAATACTTCCAACCTTCATCCACAATCCCAGCAATGCTACAAGCTGATAAAAGGGAAACAAACGTGCTTCCATTTGGTTTATTTCTCTCATTAATCATGTCAGAGAATAGCCTAAAGCAATATGCTCCAAACCCATGAATAGCATAAGCCATGATGATTGTGTTCCACGAGATAACATCCTTACATAATATTCTATCAAAAACTTTTCTTGCAGCCTCAAGATCCCCACATTTTGCATACATATGAATCATTGCATTACAAATGAATGTACCTGAAGAAATTCCCAATTTAGAGATATGACTGTGTATCTGTTTCCCTTCTTTCGGTAGGGCTATCTCAGCATACGCAGCTAGGACGCTGGAAAAGGTCATCTCATCCGGTACACAAGGCTCATGCTGCAAATATTGAAATGTTTCTATGGCTTTTCGCTCATTAGAATTCTGCACATAAGCAGCAATCATTGCATTCCATGACACCAAGTTTCTTTCCTTCATGTGAGAAAACAAGCATTCAGCAAGTTCTACACTCCCACATTTGCCATACATGTCAACCAAACCTGTCTCCAATATCAAAAGTGAGATATAACCCATTCTAATAGCATGTCCATGAATGGCTTTCCCTTGTAATAAAGCTCCAAGTTTTGAGCAGGAGGGTAGCAAGTTAATCAAGGTGATAGCATCTGGTCTCACATTGTCATCCTCTTGCATTTTCTTCAGACAAGCAAATGATTTCAAGGATTTATTATTTATTGTATAAGCACGTATCATCACATTCCAAACAACCGCATTCTTTTGTGAAATTCCATTACAGAACCTCTCTGCGTACTCCATGTCCCCACATTTGCCAAACATGACAATAAGTGAGCTTTGAATCATCAAATCTACTTCAAGCCCGTTTCTAAGCACTTGGCAAAAAATCTCCTTTCCACTTAGCAAATAGTGCTCGAGGGCACAAGCACCCAAAGCACTGATATAGCTGAACCTATCAAGTTTCACTCCAAATTTCTGCATTTCTTGGAGACACGTCAAGGAGCTCCAGCCATCCCCAGCCGAAACATATCCACTGATCATTGAATTCCAGGAAACCAAATCCCTAACAGGCATATACTCAAAAATCTTCTCCGAATCATCAACACACCCAATCTTGGCATACATCACAATAAGTGCATTACATGCATAAATATCTACATCAAACCCAAGCTTAATAATGGTTGAGTGAGCTTTCTGCCCTTCATTCATATCAAAAACCTCTCCACATGCTTTGATTACGAAAGGAAAAGTAAAATTATCGGCTCTGATCCCTTCAAATCTCATGCGATGATAAAATCCAATGGCTTCTTCAAACAACCCTGAATCAACTAGTCCCCTGATCATCGCATTCCAAAGAAAAGTGCTTGATTTATTCATTGTCTCAAACATTTGGAGTGCGGTCTCCAAACAACCCGAGTTTACATAAGACAGCAGTGTTCTAATGGATGAAACTGAACTATCGACTCTCCTAAATTTTCTTCTATTTACAGAGGGGGTGCTAGCCCTTGAACTGTGGTGTTTGATTCTGGGTCCATGGTTTTGGGTTTTTCTTGAAGCTTGGATTTTTGCAGGAAACATTTGATATTGTGAAATAGTAAGTTCGATGTGGGGGTGACAACTTAGCAATGCTTTGGCCATTTTCTTTACAAATCACTAATTAAACAAGTTTCCTTTGGAATTTGAGGGAGTGGCCGTTATTTCAGTTATTGGCGTTCTTGGATTTCTTCCCCCATTTTTTTAAACTGGAGATGTCCGAAATCGAATGCCAATATTAATTATTTATTCTGTCAAAAACCGGAGCCCCGGACAGTGTGAAGGTTTTGTGGGCTAGGCTCAGTGTGAATTGTAATGTGGAAGTTTTATTGCAACTGTTTGGGCCCAAAAGATTAATTTAAGCTCTTGCTAGTTTTTCTTTCCTTTTCTTAATCTTTTGACCCAATTTGAGGTTATGGTGGTGTAATTTTCTTTCTTTTTTTTAATTTATATACACATATATCAGAAGTTCGTTCGAGCTTGAACTCTTGACCGCCTATATTACGTGGGAGATTTAGAGGGTGTTTGGGTAAGCTTATAAGTTCTTCAAAACATCTTATAAGATGTTTAAGAGCTTATAAGTTCATAAAAAGTATTTGGTAATTTTTTTAAAAAAGAACTTATAAGATCCTAAAATAAGATATTAGGAGTTTGTAAGCTCTTTTGAAAAAAGTAAGAAGACCTTAACTTATTTTGAAGATCTTAACAAACTCCTTTATTATTAACCATTTTAATTAACATCTTATAAGCTCAAAAATCTTATTTTATCCGAACACTTCAACAACTTATTTTAAAAATAAGATTTACCATCTTATAAGCTCCAAAAACATCTTACAAGATATAGGAGCTTATAAGATGTTTAAAATAAATTTAGCCAAACACCCTCTTATGCCGCTGGGCCACGACCACTTGGCATCGTGGTGTAATTGGTTCAAATAAGATTTAAGTTTTGTTTTTTCAGAGAGAACATTACAAATGAAAAATCTTATCTTTTCAACAAATCAATATTATTTTATTTTCAAAGCAAATGAATCGAAATATAAACTCCACACAATGCACATAAAATGTACAACACACCCATTTGAGTTGAACACAAGACTTTTACATAATAAGGAAAATTAATACCATTGAAATACAAGTCACTAGATATAGACTTGACTTAAGTTCAAATAAACTTAGAGGGTGTTTGGCCAAGTTTATTTTAAACATCTTATAAGCCCCTACATCTTATAAAATATTTTTGAAACTTATAAGATATTATATCTTATTTTTAAAATAAGTTGTTGAAATGTTTGAATAAAATAAAATCTTGAAGCTTATAAAATGTTAATAATGACAATTTTATAATTAAAATGATTAAAAATGAAGGAGTTTGTTAAAATCTTATAAATAAATTAAGGTCTCCTTACATTTTTTAAAAGAGTTTATAAGCGTCTAACATCTTATTTAAGAATCTTATAAGCTCTTTTTTTTAAAAAATTACCAAATATTTTTTATCAACTTATAAGCTCTTAAACATCTTATAAGATTTTGATGAACTTATAAGCTTACCCAAACACCCTCTTGATTGTAAATGAATTAAATCTAAATTTTGTATTCTTTAAACAAACTCTAAACTTATAGGTTTGATTTTGAGTTTATTTAAAAAAAAAATAAATTTGGAACACAAAAAACTCGACTTGAACTTAACTAACACTCCTAATCAATAGTGTTGCTAGGGCCTAAACGATCCATTAGATATTGATTCTTATTGATAACTATATAATTATAATAATTAATAACACATACTAAAGTTCACACACACACGCTTCGATTGGTGATGGGTGAAAAATATTTCACTTTGCCAACAAATTCAACTGCATTGAAGATGAGCAATTTGAATGTTTCAAGATGGAAAAATTTATGTCAAAGAAGTTGAATTCTTACAATCCAAATAACTTAATTGTAAGATATCTCAGGAATTTCTCTAAAATTTACAAATCAGATTAATGAGACTAAGTTAACCTCCAAATTGAAGAGTAAGGTTAAATCCTCCGTCAGTAAGACATGAAATGATGAAATTACAGCTCCTCAGGTATGCTCTGCAGCGCAGGCGTCCAAGAACTCCGGCATCTACCCTTCGCTTGGCTCGCTGCTCTCAATATCTGCCTTCTGCGCATCAGATTCAGCCGCTGCTCCAAGGAAACAGCCGGCGGAGATGTCGAGGCTCGCCGCCCCCAGCTGCGGGAGTCTCTAATCGCCTCCAGCACTTGCTTTAGATCTTCCTTCTTCACCACAATCTTCATCCGTCCGCCATCAGCCGCCTCCATTTCTCCGCCGCTGTACTGCGCTATCGCCTCCAGAATGTTGCTCGTGCCTGCTTTCTGATTTCTTCCCGATCTCGAGGATCTGAATTCTCTTCTAGGCGAAGACTTCTCCTCAGCAATCTTCGACTCCATTTCCCTCTTCCTGAAGGTACGCACGCGGCTCAATATCTGTATTTTATTCAGTACGGTTTTGTGCAGTTCAATGACTCAATCTAATCTTCGATGCTCAATATATATATATATATAGTGTTCTATATATGCTATAAAACAATAACTCCGTGATCTCGGATTGATTGAGAATCAAGCGTAAGTTTACAACCTAACAATTTTTGTTTTTAATTTTAGCATATAAAATAATTAGTCTTGACTTTTGGAACAATCTCCCTTGTGTTCATGCAGTTATGATAGCTGGTACACCTTCTGCCAATATATATGTATATATTTTTTATACTTCATTATTGCATTACCTTTGCACTAATCTCAGCTTTTAATCAAATACTTACCGTAATGAATGGAAGGTCAGTTCACCGACTCCTCTCTGTTCACATGCAAATCCAGAATTTGCGGCAGCGATGGAATGAAGGTAACGTGTATAACTGCGTGGATGGATGAAGGTGATAGATCTCTCTCTCTCTCTCTCTCTTCTTTTTTGTTTTTAAAAAATCATTGATTAATTACATATAATAAGCAAAAATTCTTACACAATTAAAGAAGTGACAGATCAAATGCAAATCCGATGCTTATATTATCTTTTCTTCTTGTAATTAATTAGTTGGAAGGGATAATAGAATTTAGAATTGGTGAAGCGTAGGAGGATGTTGAAGTCGGTGGGAGGATCTTAGAGGCGTTGATCTTCGGAGTTCGTTGAACCAAACAACTGTACATCGTTTACAGCCTGTTCGAATGATTCTTCACAAATCACAGCCAACTCAACTCATTCTAATCCATCATTCTATTCATTTCTTAATAGCATAAACGTTTGTTAGATTAATGGGTTTGAATAAACTGCTTACAAAATAAAATTTTGATAGATTCATATATGAAAATTTACTTACTAGAATGATTTATGGAATAATTAGATCAAAATTCTTAGTTTAAAATAATAAATAGTTAAAAAAAAATTATATTTTGGTAAATTCAAATGGCTGTATGTTGCTTAGGGCCCGTTTGGATTTATTTTCATTTCCATTTCCAGTTTTCAACATTTTTAAATTGGTGAAAATTAGTTATGTGATGTGATGTGAAAATGAAAATATGTTTGGATGAAATGTTTGGAAATGTAATGATTATGTTGGATTTAATAGGTTGCAGGTGGAAAGAGATAGAAATAATGGAATAGAGAGATAAAATATATAAGTTAAAGGAAGAAAATATATAGGTTATTAGGAAATATGTTTTGAAAATGAAAATGAAAATGATGTTGGGTAGAAATATGTAAAAAGTGATAATTTTTATTTTTGAAATAGTAGAATTTGTGAAAATGGGGTTTGAAAATAAATCCAAATGGGTTGTTAGTTTGTCATGCATGATAGATTGCCACAGAATTATCACCTTGGATCCTCCATTCTATTTCATGTTTCATCTCATATTCTAATGTGTTGTATATATACTAAATGTATTTGGTTTTCAATCAATTATTTTTATAAAAAAATATTAATACACATGTCATATATCCATGCAATGAAATAGATGATGAAACATAAATTGGAATAGAGAATCTAAACTGCCAAATTATGAGTTTCTAATCACTAAAAAAGGTGTAATGACATGTCGATGAGGTTTAAATAGTTAAAATTGGAAGGTTTTGAAGTTATATTCTACCCGTGCATTGATATTTGTCTACTTAATTAATTGGTTATAATTGTTGATAGTTGTTTGATTGGCAATTATTTTTAGTATTGATATTCTTTATTTAATGATACATATAATCAACTCAATTTTAATTTTATTTTGAGATCAACTACTAATGTGTGTTCGATCAACACATTTAGGAAAGAATCTTTCATTAAAATGAAGTAAAGACAAATGCTTTTGGAGCTTGACAAGGCCCCATCACCAAGCTCTAAACTTTTAATTCTTTAGACATTGAACTTTAGTGAAAGAAAAAGCATGAAATATTAAATTTCATAAGTTAATCTATTTGAACTAAATAAGTATCATATTCAAATATTTACCAAACTAAGATCCATGGCTCGAATGTAGGGTAAAAGATCAATAACCCCTATTGGGCCTGGAACTGATAGTATTGAATTCCACGGCCTTCCACTTCATGGGCTGCGTTTTGTACTTTGTGAATTACCGGATCTACTCAACGAATCACTTTTCAAATCAGCAAGCGAGTAGGAGAGTTGAAAATTGAACTGCTGTGCTTTATTTATTTATTTATTTATACATATACACACATTTTAGTAGTTCGTTTGGATTCCAATTCTTTACTTTCCACATTATGTGGAAAATTTCTACCATTAGACTATAGGCTACTCGACAAAGTAATTAAATAAAACCCAAAAAAATAGTATAAAATAAACCATCACAGATGTGATATTCGAATAGAGATTTTGATTAGTTGGATCCTGACTGGATATAGAAATCTCAGGCCCAAATCCAAGCCGTGTCCATCCTATGTATGACGTCCTTGCATTCCTATCCTTGTACACCGGCAAATTTTCGTTGGCCCAATGTTTCCACATAAAACTTTATCTTTTCTTGTGTTCATACTTAGAAGTTTACCATATTCTTCTATTCTTACTTGTGATATTGTACAAGTTAAAAGGCTGTCAATAGAGTAGGTTGCTTTTGAAAAACATTTGATGTGTGATCAGTTCAAATTTTTCACTATCTCCCGAATAAGGGCACTCGCACAAGAGCCAACATACCTTCCACGCAACTCCCCATCTTTCAGAAACAAAAACGCGGGCACCTTGGAAACATCCATTTCCCTCACCGTCTCCATGCAGCTATCGTTTTCGTCAGCATTCATCCTCGCAAACACTACTCTACCAGCCATCTGGCTTGCCAATTTAAGCACACTAGGATATATTTTCACACAAGGATTGCACTGCCTCTTGCCCACATTGAGCACAATCAGCTTGCGATCAATCTTGTGAATCTTTATCAGCTCCTCCAAATCTTCCCTGGATTGCAACTGAACCACTGGCGATAAGGGATCGTCTCTATAGTACAGTATGTCGCCCACAAGCTTTTCCGGTCGAAATCCAGCTTCCTCGTGAACTCTCTCTGTTTTCTTGTAGAAGACAAAATATGGAATTTTCTCAATGTTTTCCCTTCTGCATAATTGCCTGGTTTCCTCTGATTCATCAGCCATCACATACAGAAACTTGACCTCGTCTGATATCCGACACTGTTCCTCCATAAATTGCTGTATTTTGAAATTGTAATTGTAGTGACCAGCTGAAAATTGAGCAATCACCAGTTTTCCCTCTGAAAACTGAAGGCCCTTGTCATATTCTTCTACGCAATGAATTTCCTGGATTTTTTCACCAGTTTCCATCTTTTCGAAATCAAGACTGTCAGTATCCTTCAGTAAGCAGACACTCTGGGCATTTGCTGGGAACTTCAAAGATGAGAGTCTAGTTTTACTAATGAGAGGACGATAAAAGGTACCAGGAGAGGAAATGGCGACATTGTGGAAGAAAATGGATGCAAAAGGATACGATGAGACCAATGAATTCACACTTGTAGCCATGAAAAAATTGGATGGGACTTTCTGTTTAGTGCAGGATTATGTGTGAATTATATAAGCTGGTAATTAATCAGTAGCTGGATGATATTGAATGTTTGGCAAGTAATATAGCTCGCCCAAAAAACTGCGCGTAAATTAATTGGCCAACTGAATTCCGTCGAGCATATTTTGGTCTGCAAGAATAGGAACTTCTAATGGCATTTCACTATAGTTTAGGAGCCCGCCCGAGCGTTGCCTAACTTCAAAGGTGGGCGTGGGGTCAGGGGCATACTTTATTTGACTGCGCAGTACTACCCAATCCTAGTTCTTTTATTTGTATTTACAAGCCGTCGTGGCACGCCGTATTTACGTGTATATTAATTTATTATTTTTTATGCTAAATTATATTAATAAATAAAATATTTAATTTTTTATAGTGTGTATTAGTAATAATATAATTTTAATAATAATCACATCAATAGCATATAATAGTAATTAATTTAAACTCATATTTAGCAAATTATTTCTACATCAAAAGTTTTAAATTATTAAATATATCAAACTATACATTCTATAAATTTTGTTGTTATGTTTTCATTATGTTATTTGTATTTTTAATATTAAATTAAGTAACAGATTCACATTTGATATTAAATTGAAAATAAAGGGTATAAGTGATGAAATAAATTTTAATGTAACATGGTGTAACTGCTTGATATGGAGTAGTTCAACAGATCTAACCCAACAAGTTATCGACCTTAGAAAGGGCCCCCATGCCCACTTAATATACATAGTCCAACGTTGCTTCTAAACCCAGTTGGACCAGATCACTCAACCACAGTTGTTTAGTCGAACGGACTGTTTCGACCATATTCAACGAGAGGCCTCAAGCCACTTAGTCCGTTCAATCATGTCTCTGGTTGACCACCCTGTCTGTTCGACCATTGTCGACTAGAGTACTCGCTTCGGCACTGACTCATATTCTTGCTGCATTTAATGTTTTGACAAGTAGCATGCCTTCGCATTAATGGCGTGTGCCACTAAGTACACTCTTTACCACCAATTCTACCACCAATTCTGGTAGGAAAGTGCCTTCCCAGAGTATTGTTCATCATGGAAAGTAGGAAATAATGTCACTTGAAATAGTATCAGGTTTGGAAATCACTAATAACCCCCAGGAAAGAACAATAGTCCTCTACACTTAGAGGGGGCATCTTAGACATATCATCCACCAAAAGAAAGTTATAAATACCTCACTGCTAGCCGCATTTCAGGTAATGCCAAATACAATATATACGCTCCTGCTTTTCTATTCGATTACATTGTTTCGAATAGAACTAACTTGATCATCGGAGTGCCTTCGTCGGAGCACCTTGGCTAATTTAATTTTGCTGTTCGTTGCAGATTTCAGACCTTAAAAAATATTGCAATTGGACCATTCGACCTTCCTGGTCGGATTAACCCAAACACAATCCAACTACTATAAACGATTTTCAACCTAATAACCGCTATTTTAAATGTATAAAGAGCCTTTATATATGTATATATATAGTATAGATGAATCTAAATAATAAGGGAAAAGGCATTAATTTTAATATCCATCTCGTGAGTTGGAGATCCCAAAGTAAAAATAAATAAACGCCTTAACTTTGAAGGTTTGTTATGTTTTGTGAGCGAATGATGACCACACTCACAAAGCTGCTCAAAAGATCTGAAGGGAACACACACACACAGAGGCAAGAGCACATTACAGACAAACAAACCAGAGTGATGACAGTTCATGCACTTGCGACCAGGACAATGTTTCCCGACTCCTCATCTTTTCTCTAAACATATATTTAACCCTTTCACACTCTCAAATCTCAACCCAAAAAGGCCAAAGCCCAGATCTGATCAGATCCATATCACTCGACCGCCGGAGAAGTTTGATTTGTTTTGCCTAATCCCTTTTTTAGGGTAAGTTTGGATTTATTTTTTGAAAGCATTTTCGGTTTCTAATGAAAATAAATAATGAATAATGAAAAGTTAGTTATAAATTTAAATTTGAAAATAAAATATTGTTTGAAGAATTTAATTAAAATATAATGATTATGTAGAATTGAAAATGAATTGTATTTAAAAAATATGGTATTTTTATATCAAATGTCGTATAAGTATGAGTAGAAAAAAAACAAAAAGTGATAAAAAATAAAAATGAATAAAGAGTATAATGGTGTATTTTGGAGAATATTTTGAAAATGAAAATATTTGTAAAAATAAAAGAGAAGTTATTAGTTTTTTATTTTCATTTTTAGTAGAAAATGAAAAGGGTGATTAAAAACAAAATCAAATGGACACTTATGGCCCATTTGGTTTCATTTTCTGAAACCATTTTCATTTTTTAGTAAAAATTTAGTTAGAAAAGGAATTTTTGAAAATAAAATGTATTTGAATATATTGTTTAAAATCGTAGATTTATATAGGTGTGAAAATAAAAAGTATTTGAATATTGGGTGTTTTATATTAAAAATTGTGTAATTTTTGAATTTAAATTAATGATGTGATGTATGATTATTTAAAAATATAATAATATAATAAATTTGAATTTATTGTAGTTTTTATGATGAATATTGTTTGAAAAGTATTAGGGAGATAAAAAAAGTAGATATTATGTATGTAAATGAAAATAGAATGTAAAAAAATAATATATTTTTTAAAATGAAAATATATAAGAAAATAATTTAAAGTTGGTAACTTTTTATTTTTATTTAGACGTAGAAAATGAAAACAAACCGGCGGTGTTTTTCAGCTTCTTTTGATTTTTGATTTTCCTTTTGTGGGCTGTATCAAGTGGATCCAAAACATTCACTCGAATTTCCCATCATCACAAAAGATAACAAAGCAAAAGACAACACCCCAAATCCAAAAATATGGAGAAATGATGGTTGGTGCATATGATACACATTACACACGACGCATCCAATATTACCAGAAAAGGCAAGAAATAAAGGCTTTGTTTTGGATATATTTTTTCAAAATAATTTTATTTTGAAAAAATATAATCAAACATATCTCTATTTTTCCTTCAAAATGCATATTCTTTAATATATACATACATATTATATATATTATATATTTTATTATTATTTTAATATTAAAAAAATCACTTTATTTCATTTTCACCCCAAAAATCTAACAAAAAGTCATTTATTTGACTGCTACAGTAAAAAAAATCTCTTTCAAAACATAAACAAATATACCAAAAAATAACTTTCACATTTTTCAATAATTTATTCTTTCAAAATACATAATAAACATATAATAAAATTAAACAAAATACATAGCCAAACACTACCAAAATTTGAAGACATTATGATAAGAGGAAATAAAAGGAAAGTCACAAGAATCAGATGCACCTTTAGAACAAACAAAAGAGCATAGAGATCTGCTACTAAGTAAATTATTTCAACCACCCACAAGTACAGCAGCACGTGTCAGCGGATCTCTTGACAAAAATTTAATCAATTTGCCAAAAGCAAGTCCATTTTCCAGGCAACAGCAAAGCAAAAGAAAATAGTACCAAAATGTCCCTTGAATATGCATTCAAACTCAAATGAAATGTAAATCTGCATATCATACATGAAAAAATATATGCTATGTTTGGTTTAGTTCTCCCAAAACAAAATTATTTTAAGAGAATGTAACCAAATATATATCTTCTTTTTCTCTTAAAATGATTCTTAAAATGATCAGATTATCCTTGCAATTTAATTGACAAATAACCAAAAACACCATATTCTTCATATCACAATCATTACCATCACATATACATATATTTACATATCATAATATTTTATTACTATATCATAATAAAAAATACTACTAAAATCCATTTGCACTTTCAAAATCCAATAAAAAGATATTGATTTGACTGCTACATCTCTCTCTCCAAAAACATAAACAAACATACCAAATTTTCTCAAAATAATTTTCTTACTATTCCCAAATTATAAACAAACATACATCACATTCTTCAATACAAATTTCACATTTCACAACCCTACTCCCAAAACATATAATCCAAAAGACATAATTTGTAAACAAACATTATCATAATCTTTGTTGGGTTATGTTTCTCCGAAATAACATTGTTTTGAGGAAACATAATCTAATATATTTCCATTTTTCCTTTAAAATATACATTCTTCAATATATACATACATATATTATATATATTATATATTTATTATTATTTTAATATTAAAAAAATCACTCCATTCCATTTTCACCCTAAAAATTCAATAAAAACCATTGATTTGACTGCTACAGTAAAAAAAATATCTCCCCCAAATCACAAACAAGCATATCAAAAAATAACTTTCATATTCTTCAATAATTCATTTTCTCAAAATATATAATAAAATTAAATATAAAACATAATCATAATTTTTATTTTTTATTTTTTAACATCATCATATTCTTATCTAACAATCCACGTGCCCCACACATTCTATTGCGGGTATAAGATATACCTACATATCACCTACAAGTGTGAATCCGGCAATCAATAGACGATAATTTTCTTCAATATGGTAAAGTGTTTTAATCAACTAACTATTTTGTACTGACTTTTTCGCATTATTTTGCCCCAAATTTCATCCATAAATGTCAATCAACAGAGAATTTGCATTCAATTAACAGAAAAGTTACGGGCAAATGATTCCACAAAGAAAAGATCTAATTTCGTTTGATTTTTCTTCTTTAAAAGCTGTCTTAGAGGTCCAAAGAACAAAGGACCACAAATGGACCTCACACAAGTCATCATCTGCTGTAAGATACAATGTCATACAGTTAACCATATCACGTGCCATGTCCACTCAAATAACTTATCATTAGAAGATAATTTCAACAGAAAATTCACGTTTATACGCCTGCAGCATTCTTCCCACCTCAAATTATTGGCCCGAACAACAGCTTAAACAACACAAGTGAAACGGCAAGCAATAAGACAAGCACCCACAAAACAAAAATAAAAAAAAAAATTAGGACATTCTGATTTGCTTGGCAGTCAGAGCAGATGCATTGAACTATATTCCCAAACCTCTGAACAATGTTATTTCTCAAAATTGGGCAGGAAACCATGGAAAAGTTCAAGAATACATGTGGGACAAGACAAATTGAGAAACTTGGCATGGTTAAATTTCTTAGAATTTTCCTCTCACATAAAGACAATTTAGGCTGTCCAATCTACTCCAAGCCTCCAACATTGACAATAATTTAGAGAAAAACAGAAGAGTCCCAATTTTCTAGGGAGGAAAAAAACAAGCAAATTACTCTGAGGGACCATGAAAGCTGTTAAATTAAATCCAATAAGCAACAAAATGAAAAAGCATAAGAAGATAATAGCAAGAACCAACGGCACGAAATGGACCTCCATCGATCAATCTCCGTGCAATTACATTACAATACCTTCTAATCAGAAGTGGAAGCAGACTTACCCTCGGGCTTTCTGCAGAGAATCATATGCATCGGAGTGAAAATTCCAGTCTCCCCTCCTCTGGTCAGATAATCAGCGGTAACAAATAGCATCTCGTGCACGTCCACGACACCCTTTGGCGCAATCCCCAGCCAGGCTAGCACTGTGACCAAAATGTGGTTCCTCCAGTAAGCGATCCGACCCATCTTCAGCCGGGTCCACCAGGGGTTAGCTGGAGGTTTGGCCAAGTCCTTCTCCTTGATTACTTCGAAGCCAATCTTCTTCGCCACCTCGGCTATGTCCTTGTAGCTCCGGAGTCCCGGTAACGCATCTCCCCTCTCAATACCCTGGATGACCTCTACGTGTTCTGCGTCATCCCCACGGTACAATTCCGTGGTCACCCACTCATAGGAAACATACAAGGATCCGGGCTTGAGAACCCTGTAGATCTCGCTGTAAACCTCTTCGAGCTTCGGAGCATGACACGTGGCTTCAATTGAGTAAGCCCCGTCGAAGCTGTTGTCATCGAACGGCATCTGGAGGAAATTGCCGCACACCACTTCACACTGTTTGTCAAGCCCGGCCTTCTTGTTGTGCATCCGTGCCCGATTCACCTGGTACTCATTAATGGTGATCCCAACAACATTAGCCCCAGAATGGGCCGCAATTGCTCGCATCGGCCCACCGACACCGCATCCCGCGTCGAGAATTCGGGCTCCTGGCTTAACGTTCAAGAGATCCACGGCCATCTCCTCGTGGAGGCGAGTGGCATCCCGGTGTGATTTTCCAGGAATCGAGGGCGAAAAATGGAAAGATTGCCCCCAGCCCCATTCATAAATATCAGTGACGAGATTGTAGAAGGTATCCACAAACGCCGGCACTTTTTCCGCCGTCTCGATTTCTTTAGGGCGGCGGAAAAAAGACCAGTACTGCTTGTACTTATCCTGAACTTTTTCCTTGGCGATTGAACCACCGGAGAGGTGAACGGCACGCTTGCCCTTCTGTTCGGCTGAGCCGAGAATGCAAACGAACCAGTACAAGCCGCCGGCTAAGAGAGAGGCGGTACAAAAAAGAGCAAGAGAATCCATTGCTTTCCAGAAGGGAGGAGAAAGGAAGCGACAAAGGAGTGTACAAAGCAGCGGGTGAAGGGAGAGTGAGAGTTTTATTGCGTGGAGGTGGTGGTGGGATGTTGAGTATGTGTGGGCTTGAGCTGTGGGACTGGGTTTTGTAGCGTCAATCACGTTGCAGCACGTCAGCACCCGAACGACATTGGGGATCTGTGAAGGATTATTATGATTAACAGCCCGTTTGGTTTTGTTTTCTCTTCATATATTTTTAAAAATTAGTTATGAAATGAAAATAGAAATTAATATATATTTAAATGAAATGTAAAAAATTAATGATGAGAATAGATTATAAGATTGAAAAGTATGTTAATTTATGTTTTTTTATATTTAAAATTTTTATTTTTTAAAAAATATTTTTTTATTAATTTAAAAATGATAATTGATCTTTTTTTACAATTAAATTTAAATTTGATTAATGTGTAATAGGACGAATAATAGATTTAGAAAGAATTTTAAGGAAAAAATATATATTGTATAAAAAAATTTTAAAAAAAGTATTTATTTCCAATTTTTATTCTTAAATGAAAAAAAAATAGAGGGTGGAAATGAAAACAATCATGCTATTACCCAATGAATTTTGACAAAAAGGTAACCATATATGATTTATTAAAAAATAAAAAAAATGTAAACTCATAATATAGTTAGTATATTTATTAAAAAAAATTATCCTACATGTATTTAAAATTTCACATGGTGTAAATAGTACATTTGATCCTACACAATTAATAAACTAACCATTTCCTATTTGTGTATACTTCTATATGTCTGACAGCCTGTAATAAAGCACCTTTTGCCATATGCTTTATATATCCATGTAAAATAGGGGAATATTTGGTTATATTTTTTCAAAATAATATTATTTTGGGTAAGTCTAAATAAAATTCAATCCATATTCGTGGGTATAAATATATATTATATATATTTACATATAAATATTTATAGCAAAATTATAGATAAATATTTACAAATAAATAGAAATATATGAGTAACATACCTATAAATATCAAAATTTGTAGGTTTTTTTTTATAGTTTTTTTTAGTTAATATTTGAGTAGCATCATTTAAGTTATAAATGAATATTAATTTACCTTTAAATATTAAAAAAAATTATGAATACCTAATAAAAAATGAATAAATTTATCCAACCTATTGTTACTCGTCATTGGATAACTCGTCGGTACCCAATTGCCATGTCTAGTTTTGGAGAAACATAACCAAATATATTATTATTTTTTCTCCAAAACGCACATTTTCCTTATAAATCACTCAATTTTATTTTCACTCCCAAAATAAAAAATTTATATTAATTTAACTGTTGTAGTGAAAAATACCTTCCCCAAAATATGAAAACACAACTTTACATTTTCTAATAATTCATTATCCTAAAATACATAATAAAATAACAAAATAATAATAATAATAATAATAAATAACCAAACATTCCCTAAGTTTTTTTAAATTTAATTATATTATACTCATACCTTAATTCTTTCGAGGGAAATAAACCAAAGGTTTGACCATATGCACCTTAGACTTCCCCCACTTTAGATTTAATGAATGAGTGATTAATTAAATGTTATGGTAGTCTTAGGTGGTCTATATAGACTAGTACTAACGTTACTTAGTGGTTTGTCTGGTAATTACTTAGTAATTAAAGCAGATATTTTTTTTAATTATGAATTGAAAATGGGTTTGGAATCTTTGTTATAAATGAGAAATGTCTGTCGTCTTGTGGACAAAAAGAAAGGGCAATCGAACGGCGTTGCACGGACTATGGGCCTATACTCACGGGTTGATCGGATCGTCCGTATCCAATCTGAATTTGACTTCATTTGGGAATTGCGGTATTTGTGAAGGAGAAAAATGGAATTTAAATATAGACATGAATCAAATATGCTTTTTTATTTAAGGATGCAAACGAGTTGAATTGAGTTTTGATCTTTTTTGGCTTGAACCTATGCTTCGATCATATGCGCTAGTTTAAACTTGAGAAGTTTAATTAATTTATAATTTTTTTAAATTAATATATTACTATAATTTTTTATATATAAATATTTTTTATTAAAAAAGCTCGATAATATATGAATACAAATTTTTTTACACGAATTTGATTCAAAATATATATGAACATGACTTGTGCTCAGCCCAAATTCGTCAAACTCAAAACTAAACTGTTCTTCAAACCAGTTCATCAAAACTTGCGAGCTAATTCAATTTGTTTGCATTCATATTTTCATCGTATTATTATATAAATTTTTATATGTCTAGTGTTTAGTATTCTTGTATCTAAGGTTGTACTATAATCATTTTGCTTTAGCTTTATTTTTGCATTGTTTTTTTTAAGTACTTTGACTAATTAATGATAAAAACATAATATTGATTTTTATATACAAAAAATTGTCTTAAATAAGTTGTGATATACTTGATAAAATCTCCAAACTATAAGCCAAAATTTATGTTGTTTAAGCAATCACATGGCTTAAAGTAATTGAAATCAAGTTTAATAATATGCCACTTGTTAATTAGTTTAGCCACATACATATGTATGTAATGAAAAAAGAAATTTAACAAAGATGTAGATTTAAGTTTCATAAAATATTATAAATTATGACACAATATATTCGTTTATTTTGTAATCAGATTCAACCCAATTCAATTCCAATATATTTGAATTATTGATTTGAAATGTGTCGTATCGCATATGCCACTAGGGCATTAACATATGACTTTGTACGGATTTTGGTATATGTTCGGCCCCACCATAAAATTCTCTTTAATTTAAAATTAATATGAATTTACTTAGTATATTCTAAAAATCCTATAGCAAATTCTTCTTCCAACTTTGAACCCCAGTTAGGTTCCAATTCAAGTATTTGAGGAATATAGTTAAAAGTTCAATCCAACCAATCTATATTCAATTCATAAATCCTATCACTTAGAGAAGATTTAAATAAAGATTTATCCTTTTCTCAAGATTAAAATTTTTTAAATGATCAAAATTAATTTAGAATACAAGTCACATTACTCTTCCCTTAATGCATGACTTGTTTTTAATAATTTTGAAAGCAATTATCCTTAGCAATATCATGGATTATAGAATGTAAGCTTACATTTAACAATCACAGTGTTTTTAAGCATTTTAGGAAATGTAGCATTGAACTCTAGTCAATGCCATGGCTTCATTATTGACCTTTGTTCCTTTAGGCCAGCTTGGCTGGATTATTAAGTTATCTTATGATTATTTATTATGTGATGATTTATGTAATTTTTTGTTATTATAGTATAATTTGGTTAACATGATAAATGTACTCATGGAAGATGGTAAGTTAATTTATTATGAGAATTACATATATAAATATGAATTTTTTATATTTATGTGAATTTAAGTGTTTGTTATCATTTCAACAAAATAAATAATAAAAGGTGGAATATTCTTTTCATTCCAACCAAACTAGCCCTTAAAATGTAGAAATGATATAAGTGGATGGCCTGGCTAATTAGAGTACTCAGTGTTGGGCTAGAGAACAGCATGAGGCCCACAGTTTCAGCCCATTTTAGCTAGAGATTGGGTTTGGATTTAGAATTAAACTTGGGCTTTTGAATTTTGTTTCAATTTTTAAAAAATAGATAATTTTAATAGAAGCATTTACATGTAAGCAATGTTTTCAAAATCGGATCGAATAATGAATCGGTAACATTACTGATTATTAATTTAATCGGTTCAATTGATTCAACCAGTGGTCGAATCAGTATGACATCATAATAACGCAATAATTATATTTAATATTATAAATATATATTGTATTTTAATTTTACTAAAAAATAAAACTTTTAATTGATATAGAAAGAATATTATTTGAAAAAAAATTGAACTTACTTATTTTGAAGTACATTTTTTAGAAAATAATAATATTTAAAAATTAGTTAACTTCAAATAAATAAAAAATAATATTTCACATTAATTTAAATAATTATTCGTTTCATACTTCAACTCAAGTAAAAATAAATCCTTCTATGATAAATATTTGATATAATTTTAGAGAGATTAGACAAAATAAAATAATAAATTTAATATAAACATTCGTATATAACTACCATTTCATTAAATTTCAAAAAAATAAATTCATATTTCAAAAAATTACATATCCAAAATTTTTAATCATCATTTTCAATATAATTTTCTCTTTTAAAAAAGAAAATTAAAAATTTCAAAAAAGAAATTTGAACCGGTTGAACCGGTCCAATTTTCATCGATTTTCAATCAATTTTGACAACTCCCCATTTTTATAGCTTAATCGAACCGAACTGACCTCCGATCACCTATCGAACCGCCCAGTCCAATCCAGATTTTAAAACCTTGCATGTAAGTCAAGATTTAAAGGAAGACCTGTCGTGGGGGCTGCTGGCCAGGAGTTAGGTGGAAGCACGTGCCAGTTCTAACAACATATGTTTGTCATTCCATCTATTTAAAAAAAATAAAAAATAAAAAATAAAAAAACAAATTAATAAATAAAGTAGCATGTATTAAGATTTTCCCTCTTTTATTTATATGCCATGAGTCAACACCACCACGTTTCACATCAATTAATTATGTATAACTTTAAATTATTTTATTTATTTATTTTTTAATTTATAAAGATACACTCATATTAATAATTTTTTCAACTTTTAATTTTGAATTATATATGTTTGGGTGTACTTATAAGCTCCTTAAAATATTTTATAAAATATTAATAGCTTATAAGTTGATTAAAAGTGTTCGGTAATTTTTTTTTAAAAATAATTTATAAAATCCTAAAATAAGATATTACGAGTTGATAAGTTTTTTAAAAAAAATTAAGGAGATCCTAACTTATTTTTAAAATTTTAACAAATTTCTTTATTTTTAATCATTTTAATTATAAAATTGCTATTATTAACATTTTATAAGTTTCAAAATCTTATTTTATTCAAATATTTCAACAACTTATTTTAAAAATAAGATTTAACATCTTATAAAATATACTAACTTATAAGACGTTTAAAATAAACTTAACCAAACACCCTCTAAGTTAACTTAATACTACTCGATTAATTTAAAATTTTATATAGAAATATAAAAATAATATTAATGAATTAATCAATTGCTTGTTTTTCTTTTAATTAGAAAAAAAGCAAAAAAGAAACAATTAATGTATGAACGTAATTATAAAAGTCTCTCGTCATTATGAAATACCCTATTTAAACATATATTCATTTATTGATTTGTCTCCTACTAAATAAAAATTGGAGGCAGCTAATAAATTATGTAGGTTCTTGATGGGTAGGTGACATGAGAATATGAGGTCTAATGCAGAAAAATAAAATAAAAGAATTTTGAATAATACTTTATGAAAAATTAAATTTTGACCCAGCCACGTGTCATTGTTACTTCATGCAGTGTTTTAAATACATGGACTTCTTGGAAATCAAGTATAGAACTGAAAAATAGAGCAGCGAGGAGTGTGTGTGGCTGTCAACCCGGAGAGAAAAAATGCAGAACTGGGGGAGGCTGAGCCACCTGTTTGTGACGGTGTTTCTGTCATACTTCTCGGACTTAATGGTGAATCCGGCGATTCCAGACGTCACATTAGCGGCGGTGTGTCCAGGAAAAGATGAATGTTCCGCCGCCATTTACCTTACCGGCTTCCAACAAGCGGTATGCAGATAGATGTGCCTTGTGTTTGATTGGCTTAGTGGTCAATTAGCTTATCTGTTTTTACTTCCTTCTTTTTAATTAGTTCTATATTGAATGCTTATTGTTGGGAGCAATTATTGGGTTCCAAAAAGGGAAACGTTTCCGTAAGTTTACTTACTTTAATTGTGGCTGGAAAGTGCTTATCCGACATGGATTTTTTAAGCTTGATTTGCTAGTTTAATTGACTGTGATTGAACACTGGTTAGCTGGTGTTAATCAACTATTCAGTTAACTTTAGCTTGATCTTGTGAGTAAGTGAAATCGAATTTCTTGAATTTTTTACGGCCTTTTAGTGATCGACAAAAAACTCGTTCAATCGGTCCAGTTTCAGGATTGAATGCTCTACTCTTTGTTGCGGACTGAATAAGGTCCTCTTTGTTGAAATGGGCTTTTTGTTTATCTTTTCAAGTCTCCTCTAGACCACTGGTTCAAGTCCAACGGAGGGAGTATAATAGTGATCATTCGGTTGACCTCACGGTTTACAGCACAAAACTATAGTATTCTTCCACATCAATGCAAATTTATCGATGTCATTTGATCCCTCAGAAATTATTTTGTTCTTTCTTCGCCCATACACTGGCTGCTTTCGCAATACTCTCATGTTTTTAGCTAATGCATATGAACACAGACTTTAAACTTGTTCAGTACATTGAACAAACTCTGATGGGCTCCCTAGCTTGGTTCATGTTGACAATTTTTGGTCTTATTTCTTTTAAGATATTTCATCTGTAATATAATAATTGTTATGACAAGATGGTATCTAGGGGAAGTCTATGGGTTGCATCGTTAGATCTAAATGCCTAGCTTTCTTTTCGTCAAGGAGAAATGTTAATGATGAATCAAAATTATGTTTTGTGAATAAGCATATTGAGTTCAGTTGAACATTAGGATAGAAGACTATTGCTCAAATAGTGGTCTAGGAATGTTCTCTTATCATTTTAATGAATTACAGATTGCAGGAATAGGTTCTGTGATCATGATGCCACTGATTGGAAATCTGTCTGATGCTTATGGTCGGAAAACTTTGATGATAATCCCATTGGTTCTTGCCATTATTCCTTTAGGTATGCATCATACAATGCTTTACTTGCTTAAAGTGTCCAATTAGCGCTTTGGCAGGACTAGTGCTATGGCGTGCATGAGTTTGTTGAAGACACTGAATGTTACATGTCATATATCCCTAATATTATAAGATTTTAGATGAGTCGGTCCTTAGATACTAATAAAATAGTTCTTGCAAATTATACAGGCTAATGAAATCTTATAGCTAGAGTGCTCGTAGCAGATCTCGTATTTGAAGCATTTTCCTGCAGCTGATGTTGTATAAATTGTTGCATTATAACTAGTATAGGATTTTAAATATCTAAAGAACATTATCAACTCATACTCGTTCTTTCATTGTTTACTTGAAACATTTTGGGGATGCTTGCAAGTCTACTTGGCATCACATATCATATTTGGTTGGCCTTTAGGATCGTTAGTGTGATATCATATGCAAATGAGGTACACTTTCTTTCAGATTTGTTTGATGCTTGTTAAATGTTTTAGAATAAATGATATTTTATGCTAATGTGAAGTTGCACCCCAAAGGATTGGTATAACCACAAGAAATCAAGTTATTTGGAATTCTTCATTTACACCTCCAAATGTTTGGCCTAAAGTCACACCACTAATTCTGCAATTACTTTTGAAAGCAATAATGTAAATATATACAAAATTTTTACCTTTTCAATTATCATATAGAACTCCGTGTCAAGTCGGAATTGATAGATAAAATGGGAAAGAGGGAGAAGTATTCAACTACATTCATGTCCTATATCAATGTTTTCATACTAACTTGGTCATGTACATGCAGTTGTATTGGCATGGAAGAGGACAACAAACTTCTTCTATGCATACTACGCAATCAAGACTTTAACTTCCGTGGTTACTCAAGGTGGCGTTATATGCCTGGCTCTTGCTTATCTGGTAAATCAAACCTCATTTCCCTCATCATTCTCTACTTTGTCATTGGTAATCCAGTGCGTTCCATTTCATTGTTTTTCTCATTTTGTTTATTAACTCTTGTCTGATCGCCAAAAGTAGCCAGCCAGAAAAAGGGTGTCCAGGTATGATTTATTAAATTTACTGAATGATTTTTTGAAGGCAAAAGATGTTTGTCAAAGCACCTAGTAAATATATATTAATCTAGTGAGATATTTTTGACTAGGTACGGTCTGAGCACAAGTCAAAAAGCATTAATAAGTTTCTTCAGGATCAGAGATGTAGACGTTGGTTCATGTTAAGACTCCTTTAACAATTTTTGATTGTTTATGAAAATTCTGTACTCGGTAACTACTGAAAAATGACTAATGCTATAAGTTGGGGTTATGAGAAGGCTCCCAGAGCTGGTGTTGCACCAACCTAGTGGCAGAAGTACCTTAATTTAAGGCAAACTGATGCCTATGCTATTCTAACCAGTGTTTCCTTGAGGGCTCCTTATCTTCAAATTCAAATATATTATTATGTTCTGTCTACAATGTATATGAAGTTTTATTGCATTATTTTGGTCTATTAGTGTTAGCTAACTGTGTTTTTGTAACTTAAGGTACTGTAATAAAATAGTTGATTGTTTTATTTTGGCCTATTAGTGTTTAGCATTTTAATGTGTTTTTGTAACTTAAGGTACTGTAAGAAGTAGTTGGTTGTTAAATTTAAATATAATGGGAATGTTCATAGGCAGACAATGTATCGGAGGGGAATCGTATATCTGCATTTGGGATCCTGTCAGGTGTAGTGTGCATTGCATTTGTTGGTGGTACCTTAGCTGCCCGCCTAATCTCCACCTCTCAGATATTTCAGGTCTTTCCTTCCCCATCTACTCATGTTGCTGTTTTCTTTTCCAGAAATCAGTAATTTTCTTTTTAGAGTACTGTATACTTTTCAGCTATAGCAAACTCAACCAGGTTGATGCTTTATAACTGAGTGGTTCTATTCATTCAGGTTGCAGCAGCTGTGTCTATTTTTGCAGCAATCTACACAGCAGTTTTTCTAAAGGAAACGACTCGCCAGACGGATGGTTTGGAGCAGCCTATCTTGAAGGTGACAGAAAGCGATGAAGACAGTCGTGAAGCATCAAAGAAGATAGACTTTGTTGGAAAAATACCATCTCCTCAGCATATCTATCATTTGCTAAAGAGTAGGTAGGATGTTTGTCCTTGAATTTTTATGGTTAATGATTTTTTATTTCTTCAATTCCTTTTTCTTCTTATGTCAATCTGAGGAAATTCTTTAAGTATAAATTAACTTGATGTCGGTGGAAAATTTCTTTATCAATACTTATATCAATACGATATTCATGCTTCTTTTATTACTAGGATTTTCCACTAACTGTTCGATCAGATTGTCAAGCTTTTAGGAGTGAAGAAATTGTAATTATATATTCCACCGTCTTGATGACTTGTATATTTAGGCACTGAAACCTCGTCTGATCGTGTTGATTACTTTACAATTATCATTTAGATCCTTGTGAAGATGGTTGTTGCATATTTATGAGCTATTTTATTGTTAACTAACTGCTGTTAGAAAATATGTTGAATAGTTTGACATGCAACAGTGATGGTGCTTCATCGGTGAGTCCACTAAAACTGTAATTTTTTTCATAAAATTTATGACTATCTCCAACAATTTATTTCATAAAACTGAAGAAATATGTGACTGGTAGCACAACTTTAGAATCTGATTTCACATTAGTTTTGTTGTGTGACAGTTAGAAAGCTCTTAAATTATCTATATGTTAAGTTATTCATCATGCTTACAAATGTATGTTCATTTTTGTTCTTCTTGAACTAATGACAGTAATTCTCATTTCTATTCTTCTTGTGGCAGCGTTACATTTTCATTAGCAGCGTCTGTTGCTTTCTTCAATAGCCTGGCGGAGGCTGGACTTCAAGCTTGCCTATTGGTGTCCTCTCTTTCTTTATGCATACATTTTGTGTGTGTTTAGCAAATAAGTATATCATGTGCGGCCAAAAATTTGTTCATAGTAGTGAGCCATTCATCTTTTGCAGTATTTCTTAAAGGCACGCTTCCACTTCCAGAAAGACCAGTCTGCGGATGTGTTGCTCATTGCCTACATTGGAGCAGCTATATCAAATGTATCTTCTAATGTCTTGTTGCTTATATATACATACATACATATATATATATCTAAAACTGTCTATGGATTCATTTCTTCATTTGATTTGTTCTGACCTTTATTTGATGCTAAGTTTTGACAATTATGACCTGCTAAACTTAACAACTCTGCAGTTGCTCTTCATGCCCACATTGGGTCCTCGTATTGGGGAGGAGACATTGTTATCTTTAGGACTCTTTGCGGGATTTTTAAATGTATGTGGTTTGCATAAGTTCAAACTTTCTTTTATCTATGTATTTCTGCTCTCCTAGGAAGATGGTGATCTATTGGTTACACTATTAAATATTGGTTATCTGGTTTGTTGCAGATGTTCCTTGACAGCATTGCGTGGGCCCCCTGGGTATGATATTCCACTGTCCATTTTTGCTCTCATTATGATTCCTGTTCCTGTTCACTTTCAAGTTCTATTACCCTAGAAAGGCTTGTTTAGCTATGTGCTTTGTTATCCTAAATATGATTTTGTAATCAGTTCAACCTACGAAGTTGGCCTCTTGCACTTGAAACTCACTAAAGTTGGCTAATTTACAAGAACTTGATTCTCACAATTTTTACTGCATATATTGTATGAATATTGTTTTAGTGCCAGAATATGTAGTAAATTTGTCATTCTTCCCCAATCTGTAGGTACCATATGCTTCTGCCTCAATGGGTCTTTTTCTTTTCCTGTCAAGCCCAAATGTGAGTTAAAAATTCTCAATCTTAACTTACATTATTCTCAGCTATTGAGGTTCCAGTGCAGCTGACATGTTTGTATTTGAAATGACACAGATAAGAAGCATTGTCTCAAAACAAGTTGGGCCTCATGAACAGGTAAATCTTTTTCATTACGTGTCCGCAGGCAGATACTTAGTTGGCTATACGGATCAAAGTTGAAAACTCCATGCAGAACGATATGTATATGTTGGTATTAATAATCCATTTTCCCTTGTCACTTATTAGGGACTTGCACAAGGCTGCATTTTGGGGATAACCGCATTTGCAAATGTCATCTCTCCATTAATCTATAGTCCTCTTTCAGGTCTTACAAAAATTTATTCTCATGCATCATAGGAAAAGTTGGAAACTGTATATTACAAGACTTAAACCTTGTGTATGCTTTCTTCCAGCTTTATTTTTGTCCGAGAAGGCTCCCTTTCATTTCCAAGGTTTCAGTATCCTATGCGTCGGACTTGCCTGGGTGAGAAAAACCTCGTACCCGATGCCCTCTAACATGATTGCTGCTTCAATCTGCACAATACAACCTATTCTGGGATTATGTCAAAACTGTGCTAATCTGTATAAATTTGTGCAGCTGGCTGGCTTCTTTCTGAGTATACTGATTCCCGTATTATCAAGAAACAAATCCAACAACAAGAACTCTGCGGAGGCCTAAATCCATATTATATGAAATCATAAGTGCACTTATATTTGCTCTTGCCCACTTGTCCAACAGTGGTATTTTGGGCATTTGGATTAAATGCATTTTATAAGTTTTTCATTTGATGACATTATAATTCGGATATGTAATGGCCAACGAACCCATTTAGATTCTTACTCGCGATTTTGTTCCAAGAAATTTCCCATTTTTGGATATTACTCTGCCGAAGGGGCCCAAGAATCATTCAAATGGGCTCAGCAGAGTTATCCTCTGGGTCAATTCCATGAAAAGTGGCCCTCTTAAAATACTATGTAAAATTAAGTAGTTAATAAATAAATATTATCGGGATGGCAATGGGGTAAGTTTGGCTCAATCCATATCCCATCCCACACTCTACCCTGCCCCATCTCATCTCATTGGGTTGGCGGTTTTAACCCGCCAACTAAGCTATCCCAAATTCGTTTCATTCTAAATGGGTTGAGTTGGAGTTCAAGTTTTGATCCATTCCATTGCCATCTCTAAAATATTATGTTAATATACCTTACATATAAGCTACAACATATTAAAAAGATGTGAGCGTACATTGATACTTACATAACAACAATTAAGCCACTCCAAACCCGTTTCATTCGAAATGGGTTGAGTTGGAGTTCGGATTTTGATCCATTTCATTGTCATCTCTAAAATATTATGTTAATATACCTTATATGTAAGCTACAACGTATTAAAAAGATGTGAGCGTACATTGATACTTACATATCAACAATTTTTACACTAACACTTCAAAATTTAATTTGTCAAATGATAACTCTATCAGTAATTTACAGTTCACTTCTCTTAGTAACTTTCTTGTCTTTATTTATACTTCCAAAATAATCGACGACTACATCTAAAAACGATGGCAAAAAGGCGTACAATTATTAGAAGAAGAGAACAAGGTTGTCCGGAAGGCCAAAATTGGTCTCAAGTGGCAACCGAAGATATTTCTAAGGAAACAGTTAAGGGCGACAAATCCTTGAGTAGCAGATCAATGTAGAATTCAAAGGATCCCCTACTTTACAGGTTAGCAGGTCAATATCAGAACGAAAGGGACTGTACTAAATAATATTATGTGTGCAGTTCACTTGTTTGGCTTTGAATTTGTCAATATTCCTTGTATTCCTAGTTTTGATTATAAAATTTAATTTTTAAAGATATACAATCTCATTATGATTTTCTTTGGCTTTACCAAATTTTTAAAAATATTTTTAATTGAAATAATCTGATCTCGTAATCTTCTTACATATATATCAGTGCCACATTAATATTTTTGAAAATTATTGCGTTCGTATCCATTGAAAATTTCTCCGTATTTTTATTCTATCAAATTTTAGTAAAAAATTTGGAAAAAGAAAACATAGAAAATTAAATCCCATCACGCTTTACTTATGGACAAATAAGTACCAATATCTAACCTAATCTAAATCAAATTTTTTTTTTAATTATCATTTTTAAAGAGAGAATTACCTAGACACAAAGACAAAGTAAAAAAGAAACTAAAAAAGATTTTTTTTTTGATAACAAAAGGAAGGAAGCAGTAGTGGTGACCTTATCTTCTCCTACTACGCCATATTTGGACTTTTGTGTTCAGTCGCGAACATATCAAACACCTGTACAATCCAGACAAGCACGGGTCTCATCAACTACTTATGACCGAAGTGTAGAGTCCTTTTAAAATATTATTTTAAATAAATACTTAATTATGAATTAGTGTCTCATCAACTACTTATGACCAAAGTGTAGAGTCCTTTTAAAATATTATTTTAAATAAATACTTAATTATGAATTAGGGTCTCATCAACTACTTATGACCAAAGTGTAGAGTCCTTTTAAAACATTATTTTAAATAAATACTTAATTATGAATTATTTGATTGTATTTATAAAATAGAATAAATAATTTAAAATATTTTATTTTTAAATTTACACGTTTAACTAGTCATTTATAAAAATTTTGTAGCACTAAAATAACTCACATGAATTCCATGTGACCTCAAGGGCTTATTAGTCTACACTCCAAGGTGATTTATTAATTACCATTAATTATGAAATTAATTAATTGGAATTAGTACTTGTTAAAAATAAAACGTCCACGCTTAGTTCAACTAATTTTTAGAATTTTTTGTTTTTAAATAGAAATTCAACTTACAACTTATTGTTGTTTTACAAAGGTCTTTGTCCATAAATTTTCCAATAAAAATTGAGACAAAGACATTCCAATTATTGATTTCTCTTGTCAATGAATTGAAGTAGCTAGTGTACCATCCAGGAATCTAATATAAATTACTTATGAAATATTTGGTTTAAGTCACAAAATATGTTTAATATACATATTATATATTAATTATTATAACTACGCACTAATTAAATGAGGTTATTATCAAATGTTGACTAATTATAATTATTTTTCTTGCTACATATCAACCCTAAGATTCTTGCTTCCGTGCACCCAACAACTCTCTCATTTTAGTTTATAAAAAAGAAAAAAAAGTAGAACTTATTATTATTTTTTAAAATTTTTTTTCACATGTATAGTTAAAATGTGCACGCATTGTATTTCCTAGAAAAATTATGACTAAAGTGTAAACAATAATGATGGGAAATTTTATTTTAATCAATATGACCTGTTGATATTAATGTAACCTTTATTTATATGATTTGTTACTCTTTGTAGTTGGATAATTATATGACAAATAATTATTTTAATTGGAGTGGAAATCTCCAAAATAAATTAATGATCTCCCTTATAGCTAATCAATATCTAATATTTTAAATAAGAATGTATAGTTGATACTTGGCACCTCAAGTCCCACAAAATAAAGAGAATACGAATATTAAATTCAAAATTAATTTATTTATTTCCACATGAGTTTTATTCGGAGTTAATTTATTTGTTCCCATCAAGTAAATTGAATTGGGCTCTTGATTGAGAAGGAAAATAAAGGTTTGGACCTAAAATGCAATAAAATTAGAAGTTATTGGGGAAAATTTCAATGAAAAAGTTCTCTATTTTTTATTTTTTACAAAAATTAAGGTTTCATTAATTAAGAACCAATACAAATGGCCTTCACAATAGGGGGGGGGG
>JACGDI010000938.1:432527-444354 GCA_014898725.1 Jacaranda copaia | reverse complement strand
AGACATAGAAATCGAGGATCTAATTATAGGATGAGCTACCGAATTCACAGACCGTTTGACCAAAAAAATTCTAACATCAACTAAATCTTCTTTAATTTTTTTACAATAAAAAATTCTCTGCAACTTGAAACTTAAAGTTACTGGTCAAGTGAAAGGTCAAAAGTAAAATATAACATTATAGCAAAAAAAGTATACCTACATCGTGTAATGTTTGGGACATTTGTGGATTGACACGGCCTTGTCGCATTCGGTCTTGGTGGTTTATTGGGATGCCGCCATATGAAATCAACATATGATGGGGATTGTGGGTTGTTCTCCAAATCGAAACTTGCTTAGATCCACCCCACAATCCAAAAAAGAAAAAAGAAAAAAAATTTCGAATCCATTGGAATATTTAGTTATTTTGAAGAGGAACCTTTACTTGCATTATAGTAATTTACAAAAGAAAAGAGATAAAATTACATAATTTTCCTAAATTGAAGGCATTATCTAGCCCATCTCCCATCAAGAATTCGAGATTCTATAGAAATTAACCAAAAATAAATTGATGCTTCGAATAAACTGTTTTTATTGGTAGAATGGTGATTAGTTAGGCAATTAGTCTTTTTTATTTGATTGGGTGAAGCACAACTGTATATTAAGGTTCAATTCATTGACTTATGTTGTTGTTCTTCTCTTTGTAAGAGATTTAAAAAAATAAAAATAAAATAGCCGACGAAGAAAGTCCACCTTTTCTTGGTGGGTTGGTCTCAGTCAACCCAAAATTAATGACGTCTGAAATTGGATAATACGCGGGAAAGAATTTCTGTCCAGACTTAGCTTTGTCGTCCTACCAAATTATATTCATTCAAATTAAGCACAAAATTTTGAGAACCATATGTAGATGTTATTTATTTTTTTATTAAATAAAAAGGGGGTCCATTGGGGAAGCTTTATTGAGTTGACTCAGTCCATTTTCGAATTGAAATAGTCATGCCATGTGTACATGCTTTGCTTTGAACATATGCTTTCATGAAAATTGAAATTGTCGAAAGGACATTTGTGTATATTGAGTTTCATGAAATTGGGATGTCGAGGGTGTATGAGTCTAAATATGAAAATGCATTTGAAAAAAGCACCTGGTCAACCAATTAGAAAAGAGGATTGGACATATCAAGCATTTTTTCTTTCCTTTTTTGGAAGAGATAGTCCCTAAATTTATTTGAATGTCCCATACGACCTTGAACCCACCTTCATTTAGGGTTAGGATTGGTATAACTGAGATTGCTTTGGCTGGTGTTGCCCCACTAGAGTCACAGGTCCGTGCAATTAAGCCCGACGAATACCGAACACTCTTTTTGTTGACAATAGATTTAAGTGAAATAATTTATAAATTATTTTATCTTTATAAATGGTTTAAATGTTTTTTTTTTATCAAGATATATCATGTTCTATAAGGGGTGGTAGTTTTTAAAATGACACGATAACATAATACGAATTGACATGAATATTATTGGGTTTGAGCTAAAAGTTATTAGATTGGGTTAATTCGATAAGTAATATGAAAATTGTGGGTTGGTTCGAGTTATCCAATAAATCATAAAAATAATATTATTATTGCGCAACTTGCCAACATTATACAACACAACCCAAACCGACCAAATCCAATTCAAATTCTTGAGAAAGGAAAAAAAAAAGTATATATGTATTCATATTTTTTAGGAATTAATACTTTTGTGTACTTATTCTTTGCACCAAACCTCAACTGGAAGAGCAGAATAGCAATGGAGAGATATGATGGAATTAAAAGCTAGAATGTGTTATGGTTTTTGCATTTTTAATTAATGGCATGATGTTAGTTTTGAACAATTTAACTTTAGATTGGTTTGTAATGAATTAAAAATTACTATTTACTACTTAATACTTGACAACTAAGTGTTGTTGTGATGGTTATTAATGATACAATGGAAGGAATTGTGTTCCCTTGCTGGAATTCGATTTCATGGTCGTTAAAATTGAGTTGTTATGAACTTTTGATTTAGCATTGAAATTTCTATTTTGTTTAATGTTGTATAGGAAATTGTATGAAGTTCAATTTTTAAATTGCTCGACATAAAAAATGGGCTTCTGGAGTATAAGGTTGACTTTTTTTTTTAATATAAATTTTGGGATAAGTTGATTTTTCCTAAAATCTTGGTACAAGTTGATCCTTTTATTAAAATTCTAGTTGAATATAAAATGTTGTAGGTTTTTTAGATGAATTATTAATGAAAAGTATTCATAAGTCGAAATAAGTTGGATATAGGTTGACACAAAACTTTTAGTTTGGGTTTGGATTGAGTTTTATTGGGTTGATTACATTTTTCAATTGAGTTCGAATTGAACGAAACTTTATAATGTTTTCACCTTAATCCAATACGAAATAACCCACCACATTAATGCTACCCTTAAGTTCTACAAATGTTGAAGAGATAATATCGCATTGAGCCTGACTTTTTATGTATGATAATGAATTTAGATATCATTAATCAACATTAATTAATTGAATCTTTCCATGTATAGCTGATACAGGGATCGTCAAGAAGTCACTTCATGTCAGTTATATTTTTTTCTCCAAGAGTTTGAGTGGATTAGTTTAATAATGCAGGAGTTAATGAGAAAAGTAAAACTTGAGACGGAAATAAAATTTAGGATTGTTAGAAGGTGTCCCGACGATAACTCTTTGAAATTTTAATATGTGGTTTGATAGTTGAATACAAATATCAGAACAACAATAGGACAATGAATATATTTTTGCTACCATATGTTTGGTGGTATATACAGAGCACTATAAAGACGATCTATACAGACTATCTTACGTATAAAGTCGAGGTGTTGCAATGTATCTCAATCGAACAACCCATATTCAGATTCAAATCGAGCATCAGGTTGAACTGGGCTGACTCCAATAAAAAAGATACAAATCCTTGAACGTTTTAATACTTCCGAACTTCTTGGGGATATTTTTGGTATTAAAGGAAAGTTTTGAACATCAATCATCGGTATTAACTAATTTAGATTCCTTAGAATTTGATTTAGGCTAGAATTTTATCCTTAATATATCAACTTTTACTAGGTCTGCAGTTGTATGAGCCAGCATCATGATGACCCATGGATACAGCTAGCTTTTACTCATGAGGGAATTGGTAAAAACAACTAAGTCAAGGATGGATACAACCATGCACAATTCTTTTTAGTTGGCTAATTCTTGTCAAATCACTTCTACCTAATTTGATAGATGTTTCATTTGGTAACATTTTGTCAAGAAATATTCTGATGTGCTTTTTTACCAGAAAGTGCTTGTCATGCTTACATAACTCAAACACCTAATTAATTGTGCCATAGAATTTTTACTTACAATGTGATTGGTTAGTAACTCATTGTTGACTTGACAAGAGCACTAAGACCAATTCCATCTACACCACATTAACATACCCTTTTTTGACAACAATTGCAGCTCAATCATAAAGGTACCCAAATGAACATTCCAAAGTTACTGTCCTCAAGTTTTCTTTCTTTTATTTACTTCAAAAGGGATGTTTGGTTTTATTTCCACAGTTTATTTTCACATTTTTTATTATGCCATAAATAAAAATCATAACTTTTTATACATTTTTACCCAACGTCATTTTCATTTTCAAAATACATTATCACTACAAAAAAATATTATATTAGTGACAAAATAATAAGTGACAAAGTAAAAATTGACATTAATAATATATATTGAGTGACAATAGCTTTTATCTTGTCATTAATGATTATTTTTAAGTGACAAGAATTTTTATCTTGTCACAAAATAACTTAATAGTGATAAAAATTAATGTTTTAAGTTGTCACTATTAATAATTAATGACAACTTAGCGACAATAAATATTGTCAATATAATTTGTGACAAGATTTTTATTATCACTATAGGTGTGTCACTACTTGTTTATAGTGACAACTTTAATACTATTTAGTTTGTAAAAATTATTATAGTGGCAAAACTAAATTTTTTGTCACCTAATGTACATAATTAGTGACAACTTTTGCATTGTCACTTACTATTTTGCCATTAATTTATTTTTTTCTTGTAGTGTATGTATCTTCCCATCTATTATATTATTTTTATCTCCTTCCCTTTACAATCTATTAAAATCAACATAATATTACATTTTCAAATATTTCATCCAAGCACATTTTCATCTTCACATCATATCACATTAACTAATTTTTACTAAAATGAAAATGCTAAAAACTGAAAATGAAAATGAAAATGGAACATTTTCAATTAAAGCCAGGCGCTAGCACGATGCAAATGCAATACCATTAACTCATAACTACAAAATTATAAATAGTCAATCATTTAAGATACTCTATTTCAATAGGAGTTTCCTTTCATTTCGTATTTTTACAGAAAAATATTTAATAGATTTGGTATTCATTTATGATGTGTAAAAGAAAATTAAATAAAATAGTATCTATTCAAATAGAAAATTCAAAGTGTCTGATTGATATATCGATAATTAAACCTAGTACACTTCCGAACTTGTAATAACCTAGGTGACTCCTAACTTCCATCCTTAATAAACAAAACAATTACTTGAAATAACAAAATCAAAGGTATATATATATGTGTGTGTATATACATGTATAAATAAGTGTCTCCTCAAGCTAGCTCTTACTTCCACAGTAGAAGCTTGAAATCAGCAAAGCCCCACACATGGCCTACAAGTAAAATCCCACTTGCTTTATACAGTCGCCAACAACAACTTGACATTAAAATTAAACCAAATGGGTACAATCGCGGAAAGCCAACAAATTCAGCTCACCAACCCCAGAAATAATACCAAAATCTCTTAATTTGCTACGACCAAACACGGCATAAAACGTCAACCATCATTACCAGTTTATCAGTATAATAATGTCAAAGACTTGGCCATTCTTTCAATATAAAAAGAATTTAACAGCAGACAAATCAACTGGGCTTCGTGAGAAAAGGGAATGCCGAAGGAATCTGCATTTGCTACGGACCTACACTATATATATAACCCTTTATATTCTCCAACTCTTCATTGATATCCACTACTTCTAGCTATTTGGTACCATATTAAAAAACTTGTAAGGCAAAAGGGGTTTGTCTCTGTGTGTGTAGGAGGGGGAGAGAAGTTAAGAAAGAGAGAGATATCAAAAAATGGAGAACTGGAAGAATTTGATACACCTTTTCTTGACGGTTTTTCTGTCGTATTTCGCGTCGTTGGTGGTGAATCCGACGATTGCGGACGTGACGATGGAGGCCGTCTGCCCTGGAAAAGATGAATGCTCCCTCGCCATTTACCTCTCAGGCTTCCAGCAGGCGGTATGTCTGTGTGTGTATTGTGTGTGATTCTATAAATATATTGGTGGTATGTATGTGAGTGTATTGTGTGTGATTCTACATATATATGTGTGTGTATTTGTATATACATACTTTGTTAGAAAGTTATGGTAAATAGGAATACCACCCACCATGCACCACCACCGCCACCAGTCTTTGCCGCCGATGCAGGCGGCGGCCGTGCATGCACTTATATATACACACACACAAATGAACTCATGTAGTCCACAGTTAATTGCAATCATAAGCTGGGTTTGTTCTCCACTTGTTCATTTTTCAGTTCTTGATTGCTGGAAACGACTCTTGGTTACTTACTCAGATGAAATTTTTTTTTAAGGGCTGTTTGGCTGAATTTTCATTCAAATTTTCAGTTCCCAACATTGTTAGAGGTTCTACCAGTAATTATTGATTTTTGTTTAGGAATGAAAATGCATTTGAATGATTTATTTTAGAATGTTGAGTACATCAAGTACGAGGATGGGAACTTATGAAGTTTGGCCAGCTTTGAAAATGTATATATAATTAAGTATATTTTAAATGTTTTCAAATATATAAAAATGGGTATTTTATATCAAATCACATTTGAATTTAATAATAACAAAATGTTAGAATAAAATTAAAAAAATTTAAAATAAAAAAGAAATAGTATTCTCAATAACAATAAGTAGGCACACTTAAATACAAACAAATATGCATTGTTGAAGCTACCTTCTCGTTTGTTCATTTATTTTTTTGATAAGAATATTTGAAAATATTTTTCTTCCTAAGGTTAGAGTATTCAAACCTAATTTTCGTAGTTTTTTTTCCTTTTTTTTAATTGAAATAAATCCAATTTTTAATAATCATACCTGTAGGATAATAAGTACTTAATTAGTTAATTAGCTCAATTTCATTTTCTTCACGTGTATAAATGTGGAATTATGAATTTAAATCCTAATAAATTATTGATGAGCATTTCTGTATATAAATAAAAAAAAAAGTTATGTGTGGGATATCTACAAAGAATTATATCATGTACTTGGGGTGACTGAGTTTGTATCGGACAAATTTTACTGGGTCAAAATTATTTTAAAATTAATTTAGATTTCGTTCGTTTGTTCTAGTTGAGATTGAAAAAAAATAAAAAAATAAAAAAGAAAAGAAAAAAACTGAATATGGATAAACATGCAAAACTGTATGGGTTTATGATTGGTGCTTTAGACCGCGTCAACTTCCCAACTACTCAGCCGTCTTGTGTTAAACATGCAAAAATGCGATTAATTTTACCTAAATAATATTAGTACTTTTAACCTATAAAGTCAAACTGATTTACAAGTGGGATTATCTTTAAATGCACCTTTTTCTTTCTTTAATTTTCTTTCTTAACCTAATTATATGTGGAAGTTGTTGGCCTTACCCTCCAAAGTTAGGTGACTTGGAATTTCTAAATTGATGATGTCATTTGGATATGTATTGTTCATCTTACATTTAGCTCAACTTATGTTATCCATATCATTGCAATTAGTTAATTAATTACAATATTTAATTTAAAAATTATTTTACTTATGATGACCATGCTTATCTTGAAGAGGTTCCTAGTTCATATTCAATCATGTACACCTACCACACATTATTATTATATGTATTCACCAACCCACATTTCTTTTTCATTTAATAAATAAAAGTTCTATTTGGGATTATGTTACCCAGTCAATCTTGTCTTACTAATTATTCAATTAATTATGATTATTCATTACACTTAATTAACTAATTATTATTTATTTTATTTTACATTTTAACATAAGTACCTCTCATGTAAAATCATAGACGGAGGCAGGGGTCGAGAGGGTCAGCCACCCCCACATCAAAATATTGGAATTTAATTTTTTATATTAAAAATTTTAAAATATTATAATTTTGTTATTTCTCAAGTTATAAAATGACCCTTCTTTTTATTAAGAATATACACTTTACTATTATTTCTCTTTATTATTTTAAATTCATATTTTTAATAATTCAATTTCGCCCATAGAATAAAAATTTCTGATTCCGTCCCGTGTAAAATATAATTTTGAGCATAATTATGTTTGTGTTTCTAATGTAATTATATATACTTGCTGCAGATTGCAGGATTGGGATCTGTGGTTGTGATGCCACTGATTGGTAATCTGTCAGATACCTATGGTCGAAAAGTTTTGCTCACAATCCCCTTGACCCTCTCCATCATTCCATTTGGTAAATAACTATCATTATTATTGTTATTAATATTAATTTCAAAGATGAAATATTAAGTAATAGCCTAAATAATATTAATTCACATTAAGCAATTGTATATGTGCAGTAATATTGGCAGTAAAGAGGACAACAGAGTTCTTTTATGTGTACTATGCTTTGAAGACTTTAACGGCCATGGTAACAGAAGGCGGCGTTATATGCCTCTCCCTCAGTTACTTGGTATGCTTTCATACCATATATTTCCAGCATTTCTTCATAAATATTCACACTTGTTGAATTTGCATATATCCGATATAACTGTATTGTTTTTTGTTTTCTTTTTTGGGTTAGGCTGACAATGTATCAGAGGGGAAACGCGTCTCTGCATTTGGAATATTGTCCGGTGTGGTGTCTGCTGCAACGGTTTGTGGTACATTAACTGCTCGTTTACTTCCCACTGATAGGATATTTCAGGTCTTGGTTTCTTTCTCTGATAAAGTTTTATATAGAGAGAGTTAAGTCCCATTGGTTTCTTTTGCTAATAAAGTTTTCTTTTTAAATTCATCTATTCATTCAGGTGGCATCAGTTTCAGCTGTTGTTGCAGCAGTTTACATGAGGGTCTTCCTGGAGGACACTAGTCGCCAAGTAGATCCTCTTGAGGTTCCAATCTTGAAACCTGTGGCTGAAGCCACTGAAGCTGGGGACGAACCATTGAAGAAAACAGACGTGATCAAGAAAATTCCATTGGCAAAGGAAATAATTCGCCTGCTCAAGAGCAGTCTAACTGTATCGCTAGCATCTTTTGTTGCTTTCTTCAATAGTCTTGCAGAGGCAGGAATTCAAGCATTCTTAATGGTATGTGTACTCACTTTCTCCATCTTGCTCTAATTCATGTTCATAAATCCACACATAAAATCCCTTTTAATGTTGGTACATTTCTTTGCTGCAGTACTACTTAAAGGCGCGCTTCCACTTCCAGAAAGACCAATTCGCTGATATATGGCTTATCACCTACATAGCAGCAACCGTATCAAGTGTATGCTCAAAATGCCTTAACTGTCGATGTATTTCCTGTAGTTGTCTTAACTTTTTCTCCTCACATTTTATTGACAAATCTAAGTTTATGAAACTGCACAGATGGTCCTGATGCCCATAGTCGGTCCACTTCTAGGAGAGGAGACACTTCTTTGCATAGGGCTGTTTGCTGGATTTGTCAATGTATGCAGCCTCATCTCTTATTAAAATTTAAATCCTCTTTTACGAACATAAAAAGTCATATGATGAAATTTGTTTCTGTTGTTTTTTGCAGATGCTTCTTGACAGCATCGCCTGGGCACCTTGGGTAAGCTCTTTGATCTTTTTCAGACAACCTCAACATTTCCACTCTAATGCAATTACATCTTTTGTACTTACAAACCCATGATGGTTCTGTCCGCAGGTACCTTATGCCTCTGCTTTCTTGGGCGTCTTCCTTTTCCTAGCAAGTCCTAGTGTGAGTACATATATATATAATTGATACACACACACACACACTCTTCCAAGTGTTTTTTGACTCAAATGTTGACAGAAAAATATTCTTCAAACTTGCAGATTAGATGCATTATTTCAAAACAAGTAGGACCCTACGAACAGGGGATTGCGCAAGGATGTCTTATGGGCATAGCCTCATTTGCCAATGTCATCTCCCCAATAATATATAGTCCTCTTTCAGGTAATTTTCTTGCTAATATATCCAAAAACTTTGTTCGAAAATCTGCTGTTATTGATCTTGGAATAAAACTTAACAACTATGCACATCTTCTTGCAGCTATATTTTTGTCCGATGCAGCTCCATTTAACTTCCCTGGTTTCAGTATTCTCTGCGTCGGGCTTGCTTGGGTAAGAAAAATTATCTTTAAATGCTCATTTTTGCAGTTAAACTGGCAGCTTCTGGACTTTATTTACGAATTCTAATTCTGAAAAAAAACAAAAATTGTTGTTTCTTGCAGTTTATAGGTTTCATTCTCAGTACGATGATAAAGTTTCAGCCGCTATTGTCGAGAAACAGAGCCCGGAACGAGCCCTGCTTGTTGGCCTAAACTGAAGCTAAACCAAAGCCTCAACTCATGGGCCTAAAGTTTCGTTTTGCTCATAAATTTTCAGGCAAAAGCGAAATGGGGGTAGCATTTTTTGAAGGCTTTCCCGGAGTGTTTGGAATATTTCGTTATTTTGCAAATGTATATATTTATGATATGACTCTCGGCAACATTCATTCGTTTCATAAAAACATTTGGTTTATATTTATTGAAAGTTTCAATAAGTCTACATTTCAATAAAGACACAAGTCTTTATTTAATTGGTGATTTTTTCGTCTACGATTGTGCTTCATATTGGTAGTGAAGTAGTCGATGTTATACTTGGAGCAATATGCTAAAGTAGATAACATTGCAATTGATCTAAATTGAGTTGAATTTAATGAAAAATTTTAAGTTGGACCTCACTTGACAGAATTGATAATAACTTCAAAAGCTAATTGCATACTAATGGGGTCGGTGACAATTTAGAGAGTGTTTGGGTGAGTTTATAAGTTCTTTAAAATATTTTATAAAATGTTGAATAGCTTATAAGATAGATTAAAAGTGTTTGGTAATTTTTTTAAAATGAAACATATAAGATCCTAAAATAAGATATTAATATCTATAAGCTCTTTTAAAAAAATTAAGGAGACCTTAATTTATTTTTAAGATCCTAACAAGCCCATTTTTTGTTAATCATTTTAATTACAATATTACTATTACTAACATCATATAAGTTTCAAATTCTTATTTTATTTAAACACTTCAATAATTTATTTTAAAAATAAAATTTAATATCTTATAAGATATTTTAAATAAATTTAGCCAAATACCCTTTTGATTGTATGTCTCATTTATTAAGCAATGATAGCCAATCGAGTACATTGAGTAAAATGCATCATTTCTAGTTCTCTCTACAAGATTTTCTACCTTTTTTGAAGAGCAAGTGTAGGCAACTATGTCCTTGGTACGTATATATGCTTTAACGTTCTTTGATGTATACAACAAACACAGTTTCTAATTATAGATTTCTGAAAATTTTCCACCTTTTCTTTTTCAGAAACTTGACATAATAATGAAACCTTAAAGGTTTAAACCATGATTAAGGCCAATCTTTGTTGCTTACTCTGGTTAAGCAGATATTCTTACATAGGCAAATCCAACGCAAAGCACACAGAAAAACTAGGTGATATGAAGTCAAAGGATCTGGTCATTGTGGGTTTGAAGTCCCATCCCAGTGTTTGATCCTTACATATTCTTACATATGTATGTATAGGTTGCTCTCTTGAGTTGATCAGAGTTGTATTTTGGCGGCCAGATAGATGGAGAATTGGGGGAGGCTGAGCCACCTGTTTGTGGCAGTGTTTCTATTGAACTTTGCTGGATTTATGGTTAATCCGGCCATCACCGACGTGACGGTGGAGGCGGAGTGTGGCGGCAGAGAAGAGTGCTCGCTTGCCATTTACCTCACCGGTTTCCAGCAGGCGGTGTGTGGTAGCTAGCATGCATGTTCAACCTTTTCATGCCATTATATATTATTGAAGCAATAACTGTTGAAGTATATATGTATATATATATTTCGTCCTCTTTGTATATATATATATATTCTCTTTTTTCATATATTATTGACGCATACCCATTGAAGCATATCTGTTTCTTGTTTGTTGAGTTCACATGCACTTGAATTATCTCATTCTATTAGATTTTTTCCTTATCACGCTTTCTCAAATATGTAGCCAAATGGCTATTGTTAAAAGAAATACAAGCTTTTCTTCGAAACATTTTCTGAATTAATTCAAATGGTAGAGCTTGTTGGTTTCATTTTGCTAGTTCATCTAGCTAGCACAACAGTTGGAATTCTTAAAATGATCACGCCTGTGCTTTCGGCTGGCCATGATCATATTCGTAATACTGAGTACTCCATATTAAACATGCATATATAAATCAAGCCTCGGAGTCTTGAGCTGACCAACAATGCATTTCTTGAAACGAGAAAGTGGAACTCATTAAAGACCTATATGCATCACTATATTCAGCAGAAAGAATGAGGGAAGCTCCCCCCTCCCCACCCCCACCCCATATATATATGATATATATAATTTGTGTTGATGCAGATAACCGGATTAGGGTCCGTGGTTATGATGCCACTGATTGGGAATTTGTCTGATGTTTATGGTAGAAAAATCTGCTCTTAATCCCTTTGAC